>JXSR01S017826.1:6034-21083 GCA_000969725.1 Ophiothrix spiculata
TAATTGAGCTGGAGTGGAATCGTTTTACCGAAATTAACGCTTGTCACACAATTAATGCCTGTCACACAATTTCATGAGCGAAAAAAAAAACCCACATAGCATTTGATAGGAAAATTAAAAAGCAATCGATTTAATAATTTGTGAAATATTTAAGTTTGTTTATTGAAATTTATTGAAAAAAAAATGAGTTGTTGACTTTGTCTCTCTAAAATATGTCTTAATAATGTTGATATGAACACTGATATGTTCAAATCACCACCGCGTGGAATTTGCCGTCACAAATCAAACTTTCAGAGATTTATTATTCGTACGTTTTTAGCTGTCAAACATCAATACAGAGCTTGACAGTAAATGATCGGTCAAGCATGCATACTTATTTGTACTGAACTAATATGAAGCAAAAAATAGTAAAGTCAGTTGGTTTAATAAGGGAGCACTAATCTCAACCGGCGGCCGACCACCCATAACCGGCGGTTCTGGACGGTTGATATTGTTCTGAACAATGGCAACTGTCCAGAACCCGCTGGTTCAAGGTTGTCAGCCGCCGGTTGAGTTTTGAAGCCATCCCGAAGTGAATTGATTTTTATTAATGAATTTAACGTGATGGAAACTGCATTATAACTAGGCCGGGATGTCAATTAGTGTAGTAAAATCCGTGCTAGGTTGAAATTTACGTTTAAGTACTTCACTTTAGACTCTTCATTGAGGGGTTCAATAATGTTTAAAATAATTAAAAATGTAACTATTGAAAAAAATGGAGTTTCTTTTAATATTGAGGGGGGTTCTTTTTAGTTTTTAATCATAAAAAAGTATTTTACAGTTGATTGAATGTTCGTATATTTTCATAAATGAGCAGCTCCGTGTGAAAAATGAGCACGAGGTCGCCGTTCAAACTCAAATTAAGCCCCGTTCTGCGGTAAAGCGCGTTGTACAAAAATGCATTTTCCAATTTGATTCACTCACTTTTAGGCGAAAAGTAAACAACTAATTCAAAGGAGATAGATCCATTTCCATTTATGAAGGACACTCTTTGGAAACCACCTCAAACTCCACAGCAGTCGATCAAAACCCTGGACGTCTTCGAAAAAGTGTCTTACATCATTACAATCGAGAGATATTCGTGATCAAAATGGTATATGTTTTTACTTTCAACGATGAATGAATCATTTCGGATTTTCCATTTCAAAGTACACACAATTTCCCTTGAGTTTTATAAATCTCTTCCCGCAGTGCGAATAGTTCTAGGCGCTGTGTACAACAACTATCGGCATAAACATTGGCTGGACATTGCAAAACACGCCGAAGTTTTCTGTCGTCTTTTTGGATGGTTTAAGTTAAAATAATTGTGAATTTGGTTTATTATCAGAATGTTACTCATATGCACCCTTTTTTCTTGTCATTATTCCAGTAAAAATCAGTAAAATATTGTAGATATAAGTACTTTTAAATATTATGGGAGTAAGTACAGTAACTGTAGCTATCATTATATCCTGTACCTTACTGGTTTAACGTCAGTGGCTGTGCTGTGTTGATTTATTTATCCTACTCCCATTGTACATCTGAAACAGCTTGTCAAATGGGTCCATTTAATGAAATTGAACAAATGACCTCAAATTTGAGCGGATATTTTCAATACGAAGTGAGACATGCGATTTTTTGGACGTTTAGCTACTGTCAGGCACTGGTAGAAGAAAAATATTTCAGAATATTTGTTAGTTTGTTTGTCATTTTTACACGCCCATAACCTTATGTTGAATTTTTTTTCTAATTTACCCCTATTTGTAGCTCAAATAGCGCCAAATTTTTCGGACAATTTTCTCGTTGATATCTCTATTATAACCCCTTTCTTTAACGAATGTTCATCATGTTTTTGTTATCGATTCACAAACAAATCGTTGTTTAACCCTTGTGGGTTACCACCCCCTATGATTGAAACAGGAGCACTAAAAGTGGCTTTGCTTTATACTATAGTATAGAGCAGGGTCTCGTCTATCCATTGAGACCAAAATCATAAAGGTCGGACGAGGCGTTACATAATTATGACGTCATAAGAACTCTCGTGTCAAAAATCGCAATTTTGGGCAAAAGTGGTCACCAAATCGAATTTTGCTGTAAAAGTTTTCGGAATCTTGTGTTACTGGATTGTACGGTGCGAAAAATGAAATTAGCAACTTTTACAAAACGACCTCGAGGGCTTTAAAAGTTTATAACCTCAATGTTTCTCAGTTAATTGTCAGAAAAGGGGTATCAAATGAAAGCTGAAACTCCAACGCTTGTGCACAAAATCTTCAAATTACGTTTACGTATTTTGGCGCAGGAGCCATTTGTTCCAGGTGAGGCGTTCCTTTTTTGGAGTCTTTATATGAACTGCAGGATATAATGTTACGGCTTATTAGATTTTTAGGCAAAGCTGTGCTTTAAAGTTGTTCCTTATATCGTAACTGCTAGAGTGATTCTCTTCCAATATTTTAATAATTTATGTTTTTGTTTTAGTTGTTAACTTACAAAATCGTTTTGGAACAAGTACATTTATATTTTGCTCTCTCTAATTCCCGAGTTCGAACCCCGCTGGTGCCAAAAAGTTGAGTGTGCTTGAAATTCCCTTGGACAAGGAACTAACTGCTAATTGTCTCGTGGAAACCCGTACGAAACTCGGGGAGCTGATCCGGGCAGCGATGGTACGTATGTGGGCTGATCAAGGTTCAGCGCCCCTTGAGGTTGTCGCAGAACCTGAAATGATGCTTGGTGTGGATGGAGCTTACTTGGGCCACAGTGGTCAGCGAACACCTGTAAAGTGTGCAGAGGCCGAGTGGAATTACAAATCTGGGAGGCATAGCGCACTATAAATCCTTTTTTTTTTTTTTTTAATTATATATGTATATAAGTTTTGGATAGTTTTAGGTAGAAGGTACCTGTTTTTTCTTGTTGTGCACACAGAGAAAACAATGAGAATATATATAGCAGCGGTGGGAATACCGACATAATAGTCAACCCAGGGTTAGGCAACCCCGGGTTGACCAACCCGGGTTGTCTTCCACTTAGGTTCCTATACGTAGAACATACTATTACTAGTATTGAAAAGCAGGTAAATCATAATGTAATCAGTTGTTTTATAGCAGTTCGTACAATATACACCCTGGGTAATCTTTACTCGCATAATTGACAACCTGGGGATGTTAATGTAGTTCATTTGTCAACCCAGGGTAATCATAGTCAGTTGCATTAACAACTTGAAGTTATTGGTGAAGTTTATTTGTCAACCAGCATAATAGGTGATATTTTATAGCAGGTTGTACAGTGTTCAACGTGATCTTCAGTCACATAATTGACAATTTGAAGTTGTTGTTTAATTTACTGGTCGACCTAGGGAAAATCATAGTTGAGAGGATTTCTGGGTTCCCACACAGTCAATATCATATTAGATGAATAATTTCTCTGAAAAACATTTATCGCAACACTAAGCCTACCAACCAAACAAAGGCATATGAATGATGACATTGACAACAAATCACACTCAGCTTGTGTCGTTTTATCTCTCTCCATATATACACCTAAATACATATAAATCCACCTAGCAGACTGTCCGCTATTGTTATTTTGACCTACACTCCATGCCAAATATCAAACGGATGCTGCTGTCCACCCTGGTGATCTTAACTTCCGTATTTACCAACTTGAAGTTGTTAATGAAGTTCATTTGTCAACCCAGGGTAATCATAGTCAATTGATATATTCTAAGCCTAGATATACTTAATAGTAGGATAATGTTGTAAGTTCTACGTATGACTTAATTGTAGTATATTGTAGTATGTTCTACGTATAGAGTCCACGTACTAAGTGAAAGACAACCAAGGGTTGGTCAACCCGGGGTTGCCTAACCCTGGGTTGACTATCATGTGGGTATTTCCACCGCTGCATATATATACATCCCTACCAAATGTTGGGCTAACTAAAAAGGCACCGTAGATCAGATGCTTTTGCCAAAATTTTGTATCGCTTTAACCCCCCAGACGGCAAATGGACTCGAGTTTCCGCTCAAATAGTTTTGCCCAACATTAGGGCAGGGATGTGTGCCCAACAGTTTTATTTGTGTTTGCCCAACGTCGGTAGGGATTTATACTTCATCAACGTTGGGCGAAATCGCTACCAAATTGCCCAACTTGCCCAACGGTGTATTTTCCTAAAGAAAATTCATTCTGATCCAATTTGAAAGCTCGTGCCCATTTTTCTATGTGCAATTGAGTGCTGTCTGGTAAGTAATAATTGTTTCCATTTTATTTAGACCTGTATACATATCATTTATTATATATTATACAAATATTTACTGCTCATGAGGTCAATTGTGCAAAATATCTACCCTCGGTGACTGGAGATCGTGGGCCTACTATTGCCCGACACCGAAGGTGGAGGGCAATAGAAGCCCGCGGTCTCCAGAGGGTAGATATTTTGCACGATTGCTCGAATAAAGAGCAGTAAATATTTGTTTTATATACCGTATAAAATGTTCTTGCCATTTGATAACTTGCGTAAATCACTTGATAACAGTGCATACTGAGTAAAGCTTACCGTGCATGCTTAGCCTAGCCTAGGCCTAGCTCTCGCCAAATGCAAGCAGCGCTTAAGGATATCCGACAGCTGGGTAAAAAGCACTTTATCATGCAGTCAATTCATCCATCAATTTTTGAACTCATCCAATGTCAATTTTGTTTATTCATGAAACTACGCTAAGGTAAGACGAACATGTCAGAACGTAAACAAACCTTCTCGGGCGTTATGTTTGCAAAAAGACAAAAAAATATGTACGGCTATGATGTCAAGCAGGAAATATACCAAATATTTTTGACAGTCTAATGCAGTGTCAACCAATCAAATAACAAGAATGTTTTCATGCGGTATATAAAGGCTTATATTGTTTTGCATTTCACCACATGTTAACTTCTATTTTACAAAAATCGCATATTGTATTTCAACAGTAACTTAGTCATTAGAAAGACAACCATTTACGAGATAAAAATGGAAACAAATTATTGTTAGAGTTGATATTCATTTTACTCGTCCTGACTGCCTGTTTTTCTATATACCTAATGCCTTATTAGTAAAATGACAGGCTTGTATGCAGTCAACTGTTTCAAATATCCTTCCAGCAATTAGCATTAGATGTCTATTCGACTAGCTTTGGATGTAATAGTAGGTAATCAGTCGATGTTATAATGCATACAGGGGACATGTTTGATAGTTTATGTTGAGACTCATTCAAACCGCTACTATGTTATTTGACGTTGAATTTGCTGTAGATTGTCATTTTTCCGATATTATGTTTGACATGTCATGATTCTTACTTGAGGTTAGCGTTAATTTTTCACAATCAATTTGGAGGTTTTCAGACGAACATGAAAACAATCTTAAGGGCAGCTTAAAGATAAACAATCAACAGCATAATAAATTTTTGCCTGATTAAGGAAAACAGTGGCCATTGAAACATCCTGAAAATTGTGTTAAACAACAGCTTCTACTTATATGTGGCATAGAAGATATGGCAAGAATTTTGTTAAAATAAACACTGAATATAAGAGCCTCTTAAGCACACTTACTATTGAAAAAAAGGTAGGATTCTTGTAAGACGTATTTAGTCAGCTTTTTTACACATGCCGTTTTAATACTACACAAGTTGTTAAGGCTAACACAGCTCGCGAAATAATGACATGCAAAGGCACGATGCTCATCTCAGACGTTAAAGGTATTCAATAACAGACGCATGTTATCAATTTTGTTTAACATTGCAATTGCTACGTCTGATGTTTATTTTAAGTGAAAGATTTATTATAAATACATTGCACAAATGTGCTACTTCGATCGTTGATACCACTAAAAGCATTTACCAGAGGCCCACGTCAAGATTACTCAACAGAATAATGAAATAATTCTAAAAATATACGTGCAAAGATCAAGGATCATTACATTGGCATGTGATCACCTGTTCAATCAATAAAACGATCCCTACAGGGACACCTTGAAATTTGCCCCATCTTGAAAATGTAAAACCTGATTATTTATTTACTGACAACACGGAGTACACACGTCAACGTGTTCGACAATTATGGAACGACGTGAATAGACTGCCGTTAGATACGTAAGAGTTTCCTTCAGCATGAGGTACCAAAGGATTTTTTGAAATATTTTAAAGACAAATACATAAAATATTGCAAAATTTGTTGAAATAGAAGGTCACCATGCAATTTCTAATCTGCTGAATCAGTTGAATAAGCATTGCCTCTATTTCTATGTTCCACAGAAAACATTTTTTGCCATTAAAAGTAGAAGACGCGTTTGCTGCAACGAATAATACTGTCATGAAGATCCAAGTCGTGTAAGTACTGAATGTCACTTCGTAAATGCTAACCCTGAAAATGCCTTTGCCGTTAAGTGAGACTACCAATCAAAACTGTTCATGTAAATGAACCTGTGGTTTGGTATAGTTAGATGTAGTGATTTGATGGTGCTACGCTTTGCAAGACTTTTTCAAGCTGTGTTTTACGCCCTCAATAAACGTTAAACCTCTATGACACTGAATGATTTATACTTGTAGTATAGAATTGTTTAAGCAGTGTCTTGCTTCACGGAGATGAAGTATCACGCTAGTGAA
Source organism: Ophiothrix spiculata (assembly GCA_000969725.1). Classification (NCBI taxonomy): domain Eukaryota; kingdom Metazoa; phylum Echinodermata; class Ophiuroidea; order Amphilepidida; family Ophiotrichidae; genus Ophiothrix; species Ophiothrix spiculata. The sequence goes on from JXSR01S017826.1 coordinate 12,678, forward strand.
TCGCTAGCCAATATAAACAGACACGTTGACAAGTTTTTTGCTTGCTTTGGTTTCCCTATACCAATCAAAGCCTTAATTATCAACGGAAAGAAACTGTCGGTTCAATCTGTGACATGGAATTTTTACTTGCACTCTCTTAACTTGAGTCAAATTAAAAAAATGTAGCTCTGGGATTAGTTCTGTTTTGCTTATTGACAACGACATCGAGCTCAGGGTGCGAAGGAAATAAAATGCAATACAACCAGGAACGCTATTACTCTATAAAACTCTCTGCAAGCCGTTCACAATTATTAATATCTTTGGAACAATTATTGGAACCGTTGATTACTACTTTATCTGATTATTTGACGTAAGCAAACCGGAAACAAAATAGTCTGGTTTGATTTTGGTGAAAAACACCATAAAATCATAGAATTGGACTTAACTTTGTACACTATTCGGATCAATTGTTTAGCATATGACGAAGGTAAGAAACTATTCATTTTTATTAAAATCACCAGTGTATTGAACATTTTGCAATATTAATATGTATAGCATTGTATACCGGTATATATTAAGGGAAACAACGACACTGTACAAGAAGAATATACAATCCTCAATTTATTCAATAATATAATAATATCTTGAACGAAAGTTATTGAAATGAAAGGTGATTGAAGGTACACGACTTTATTGCTTCAAAACACTTTTGCTTGAAAGGGCAAGATAAAATCTATATTGAATGACTATTTTAGACATTTAATATCCGGAAAATAAAATCAGTTGTAAGCTATCAAAAGTGATCTATTCTTACAAAAGTAATCAATCGTAACAATACCTGCGAACCAATCTAATAAACTAATATATTTTCGTGCCAGACACGACACACAAATATTGTCTTTATTATTTTCATTTTTTGTCACTAGAAACCATAGATATAAAAGTATTTTAGTATATGTAATTTCTACAGTATTGTCGGGGTTCTTTTCGTTTGTAGTTTAAATAGAATACCATCTGTCAATTTCAAAAATCAAAATGTAAAGGAGTAAAAAAATGTGTCGGATTATCGCTATATGTCTACTTAAATGACTTAGGAACATGTAATTACAATATCTACCTGAATTGCTTCTTACAAGCATCTATGCATATATATATTTAATGAGTTACTACTAGCATACTGTAGATGAAGAGACAATTTCAATAACCCATCGTGGACAATTTTTTCTGTTTGGGTGCCAATCTCCCCTATATCTATAAAATTGAACATTATATTGCATTTAACGTCCTCCCCATAGGCACCTGTCCATTTCTAGAACGCACGTTGACATCTTTGGAGCATGCAGGATTACTGGTTGCGAGATTGAGAAGTAGAATGATAAATTGTGTGAATGTAAATGAGGTGAATCGTATTATAATGGTTTGGAAAAAAATGACGACATATGATCAAGTTCATAACGCCGAATTATATACTCAATGCTTTTGATTATTAGGCAGTTATTTAATCGTGCTTCTGGTACTAAAACATCATTTTTTCAGATATGTTGAAACAAAATCTCTTAGGATTATTGTATACATTTTTTTCAAATCATACCTTAACATCATCTTGTTTTCATACATTATATGAACTTTTTTTCTTAATTCCACCAAACAGTTTGTACTTACCACGCCGACTAATACCCACAATCGCAAGGGTAGATCATTTTGAACCACTCCTGAAAACACTCTTCGCTTAGCTATCCACTGATACATTGGCATGAGAGACACTTGAATTATTGCAACCTTCGGCAAATATATACTTAGGATCCTTATCAACTCTTCATTCGATTTCAAAAACTTACCAACCTCTTATAAACAATTCTTTCTTTCAACTAAGAAAACCTGCGGCGAATAAACGTGTTCAGTTACAATTCATATCTCGATCTTGTCACGATCAAGCGGATTCTGTTTAAGGTTTAGAATGTCGTTAATACGAGAGAGGTATTGTATTTGTGTTTTGCTGATCTCAACTTAGCAGCTATCTAAAAATACACGAGTACACAGCAAAAAATAATTGCTCAACGTAGAGCAACATTTTAATCCATACGGTAGTAAAAAGGGAACTAGTCGTTTTCCGAGTAATTTTTAATCAATATTGCAAGATTAAAGGATTACTCTTTTATTGATTAAATTGTTTAATCCTTTAAAAGAGTAAATATTTAATCTTAAAGGTAGATTAAAAATTACTCTATTAGTAGACTAGTTCCCTTTTTACTCCCGCGTTGATTAAAATTTTAACCTTAATCGATTATTGATTGAATAAAAGGCATGGGGATGGAGGTATTGCTAAATCTATGGGGACTACCTGAACTTATTATTCAGAGGTAAATGTGATTATTAACTTTAGTATTAAAGTGCTGAATCATCAAATTTTATTGTCATATCAAGACTGATTTATTATTTACACTGCTTAAATTTGACATCTCCCATTTTCAACTTCAATATCTGCAGCCTATTATGTAGTTACAGAGCTTTGGTGACCGTTTACAGAGAATAACCGGGAGAATAATAAGTCTTAACATTATAAATACCGTCGCTCAGAAAATGCTAAAACAGATCATGGCCATATATTTTAACGTACAGATCAACGACACAAAGAGGCCCGCAATCACAAAGCCACGAAGATAAACAGCGCTATACAATACACATAGCTGCGTCGATTGTGCACTGTGTGTGTATCGAAGCAGTGATTAAGCTTAAGCATGCTAAGTATATTCGCTGGACTCGCCGACAATGATAATTTGATAGTTCAGCATTTACTGCAATTGATAATCACATTTACCTTTGACTATAGACATGAATTCAGGTATTCCCATGCGTATAATAATCCATGCATCTCTGCATGTTCTTGGAAGGGCTCCATTTTGCGTTGTGGTCACGTCGTTCTGCCCGGTAAATTTTAGTGTGTGAACCAGAAAATTTGCTCCGAATAGCGAGTAAAAATACCAAACGATTAAAAAATCGCGTTTTTCCTCTTTTTTGCGCTTACTCTGGCGGCGATTAACAAGAAAACACGTTCTTTGCTCTTCAAAGATTAAAAATATTAGTCTTTTTTTAATCGAGATGAGTTAATCGCAAATTTTTAGTCTTTTTTTTTTGCTGTGTAAAGAGTATTTTAAAACATTGATTTATTGTTTGCATTGCTTTATGTATTGCTGTTCGCCTTATTTCAAGTGCACAAATGTTTGATTCAGAGCACAAGAACTTGAAAAGCTTCCATAAATAGCCATCTACTCAATGACGATGACGGTAATGTAATAAAGTGTCCGCTTGACAAATAAAATTGAACATTATATTGCATTTAACGTCCTCCCCATAGGCACCTGTCCATTTCTAGAACGCACGTTGACATCTTTGGAGCATGCAGGATTATGTAGACTTTATCTTGGTTTTTTGTATATAATTACGGGTTTAATCTACAATGGGAATATCATGCTATATACATTATGATTTTGAAAAAATATATCGAAACGGCAAATTCAATAAATACGTGCACTTTTGAATATAACTTTTCCCTTAAGTCTAGTATAATTTCACTTTATATATGTTAGAACCAACAAAGGTTTTTTATTTAGAGCAAGGGTATTTTTAGTTAAGTCAGACTTGTTTCTAATATGGATAAGTTCCTGTATATTTATTCTAAAATAATAGTTCCTTGCGAGAATATTGAGCGCATGAAGAATAACTCATATCAATTAAAAACAATTCAATGTTCCTATTTATAAAATTATAACAAGCGCACAATGTATTCATTATACAGGGTGTCTAAAAATTATCGCATTTTTTTTAATGTTGCAAAATCTGCAAGGAGACTATCTAGAACATATATTCCGATATACTAGGCAGCTTTTATCTTGGTAAATTAATTCAAAATGTATTGAAAAAATCATAAAAAACTGTTTTTCTTTCTAGTTCATTGAAATTTTCATGAATGATCCATTTATCTTCAAACATTGATCCCTTTGCTAGTTCAAACATTGATTCATTTTTTAGTCAGTCACACACATGATTCTACATGTTCAATACATATGTCTACCAGTTGCATGATAATGCTTTTTTAAGTTATTAACATTTAAAAATGTGTAATTTTGGACACCCTGTAGAATAACCTAGGTACTACGTTTCTATATTCAGAAACACGAACTTGAACAGAGACTGACATTTTGTTTTGAAGAAACGATATTCTTTTCCATCAGTATCCTCTTGAGTCAACGTCAATTTTCTACCTTTAACTATGTTTAAAGACACCAAGTTCAAAATCACCTTGAAAAGTCCTTGGGAATTGAGTGAACAGGCGTACATTACTTGAGGGTAAATGAATACCTTGACTGGATTGTTAGAGCCCAAAAGCAATTTATTTCGAGCTGCTGAATGAATAAAAAGAGTTCCTGTAAAGTCATACATGAAAAGATATTGCCAAGAGCGTTACGAATCTCAAGAGGTTTGAAAACCAAACACATGTGCTTCTTGTCATGTTAAAAGACAACATCAGTTTGTCGTTTCTGTTTTCAAAGACAATTTCCCCACGCGCTATAATACAATCTTCAACTCATGGCATACAAATGTTTCTCATATTCTGCAAATAAAATCCGTGATATATCTTGCTTTGTATCTCAAATCGTTTGTATTTCTATTGATGTATGGATTTTCAAACAACAAATTTGATTTTCCTCCCCCGAAAAAGGAAATCATCTAGTAACATTCAACTTATTGTTTCGTTGATGTTCATGATAATTGCGATATATGATAGTCGTAAAATAGCTATAATCAAATTTATTGCTTGGCAAAAGTAGCTTTCTGATTGCATTTGATGACAATCGGTGGAATTAATATGTCATATGCCTATGTATCTGTTTTATTTAATTTTGCAGTTCTTTGGTTTTGAGTCCGAGAAAAGAACTAGTAATCTTGGTATTGTGATCTTATTAGTCTGCTGTGTTTGTAACACAACTCAAGATAATTAGGTTTGTGTACGTGTAGATTAGATTATTTGTGATTGGTATACTGAGGAGACATCGATCGTTTAAAATGAGATGTCTGTCTCTGATATTTTTTTTCAGAAAACAATGTCTTGAGCTCTTGCTTTTTATTTCTATTTTTGAATTTAAACAAACGTACGGATAAAAAACACAAGTTACTTGTTACTTCTGCTTGGGTTTGGAAGGCCCACATAGACCGAATAAGTACTTTCCAAAGGATATTCCTAATAAAAGCTAGTCTTTAGAAGTAAAACTTCAATATAAAACAATTGAAAGAAAACTATTCGGATATATAATTATGACCAAAACAAATCGAGATTTTGCTTAACCATATTAATTTTTATCAAAAAAGACAACGCTAGTTTGAATTTTTCCACCACAAAATAAGCAATTGCATAGGGTGTTATATAATTGTGTTGTGTTTCCCATGTGGATTTCTTATTTTTGCACTTGAGTGGTAAGAGATGTATGACCTCTTTTATACCTGTATTGCTCGATCTTAGTGAAGTGTCCACAAAGAAACACTCTCTTCGGTTGCTGAATATTGATATAAAGAATCATGGAACATTTCAGGTGCATGATCCTGTTTTAGCATTTGTAAACGGTGTAACTGAAAATCCTGACCACTGAATTCAATCTATTAATTTCAAACCTCAAGTTGCCTCTTGTTTACAATCACAGGTCTTAAAACGTACACAACTATTGGTATGGGGCTATTGTGTAAATACAGAAATGATTAACCTTCTGCATTATTTAAATTTTACGCTATAGAAATTGTTATGTGATTTTAAATTATTAAGATATTTCTACCCTTAACATATTAAAAAGTAGCATGTCAATGATTCAAGAGACTATTTCATGAAATGTTTCAATCATTCATCAACATCTTTTATACAATTCTACAACAAGGGAATGCTACTTAAGTGGAGCTGTTAAATGTTAAAACTCATAGGTTTCAGTATTGGAAACCAATAAGCGTGAGAGTTGTTAATTTATTGGATTAAGCTTATTTGGTTGAATTCTAGGTGCTGTAGTATAGCAATGCTATTACAGCATGAATACAATATCTGCATTTCAGTTGCAAGCTTCAAATGACATTTTAAGCAAAATTATAAATGGAGAAAAGGACAATATAGAATATTTGCCTACTAATAGCAATACATACATTGAATGTTTTAGTCATAGTCTTTAACGTTGAATGAAAACAGATACAGATTGTCCACAAATTAACTATACATATTTAAATGTTAATGACTTTAAAGCGAAGAATCACTAGCCTCAGTTTGCTGCTTTTTGCAGACAAGGGTTAGTAAATACCGAAACATAGTAATGCATTACAAAGTTCTATTACTACTCCAGTCTTCTATAGTCACGAACGTATCATATAGACTGGACACAAATAAATAAATAAATAAATGTCGGTGCTTATATAGCGCTTTTCCAGAATTGATCAAAGCGCTTTACATTTATTCCGTTACCAATAGAATATAACCAACTTATACGCGGCTGCCTTACAATCATTTTATATTACCTAGTAACTACCCATGATAATGCGTGGGTCGACGAAGCAATTAGGATTAAATGTGTTGCCCAAGGACATAACCCGTTGGCCGTAGCGGGGCTCGAACTCACGACCTACTGATTCGGAGTCCTGCTCTGTTCCACTTGACCACACGAACTCCCAGAAGAGAAACCAAATATTATTAGTCTTATTATTTAAATCTTTTTTTTTCTTGCTGCATAAACTCGCGGTCTAAAGTATTTCCGCACAAACACTTTATTCAGCCATATCTCTCAGGGCGTTTATAAGGAAACCATCTGAAAACTAATGTTGCTTTTGGTCAGATCTAATAGGTAATCTAGTTAAGTGTAAAATTGAGCTCCGAATGGGATCAACCCTCTCACGTACGGGTAGGGGGCAACAACACAAATGAATCGAAAAAAAAAAGATTTTTAGGTCAAATTTGATTTGACAACGCCTGGGTCAAGGTCACTTCACCGCTCAAGTTGAGTGGTCATATGAAATGTGTGTTTGTAATAGAGTCACAAGCAGGCGATTAAATGTCCTGGTCACGCTTGACTTCGCCAAGATTATGCTTGGAAGCAAACAAAAAATGATCCTTCAACGCCCCCTGTGGTAAAAGTGGAACGGTCCCTGGCGATGTATGACATTTTAAAAGGTTTTAAGAGGTTTTCAATCTGTCATATACCGTCACAAAACACTCCACATTCATCACAGCCCTATTTTTGTAAACTGGTGGGGCGTTGAAGGATCATTTTTCGTTTGCTCCCAAGCATTCTCTTGGCGAAGTCAAGTGTGACCAGGGCATTTAATCGCCTGCTTGTCTTTCTATTACATATACACATCCCATATGACCACTCAACTTGATCAGTGAAGTGACCTTGACCCAGGCGTTGTCAAATCAAATTTGACCTAAAAATCTTTTTTTTTTCGATTCATTTGTGTTGTTGCCCCCTACCCGTACGTGAGAGGGTTGATCCCATTCGGAGCTCAATTTTACACTTAACTAGATTACCTATCAGATCTGACCAAAAGCAACATAAGTTTCCAGATAGTTTCCTTATAAACCCCTTGTGAGATATGGCTGAATAAAGTGTTTGTGAGGAAAAAATTTAGACCGCTAGTGTATTTTCCCCAGTTTCTTGAAAGGTGTTCTGTCGCAAGTCGTCACTTTTCGAGGTGAGCCATCACAAATGATATCAGATATCAAAATATTTGTCTCCATATAGCGGGTGTTGTGGTGGTCTTGTAGAATTATTTTGGTACGAAACATGATGTAATCAGTAACCTCCTACTTTTTAACAACAGTAGATATATATGTTAAAACATTGCAGTGAACACAAGGAAATAGTTAAGATGCACACTATTATTAAAACTTGCATTGAAATATATACAGGGTGTCCCAAAAAAACAAAACCCGCAACGACCTTAGCTTTGAACTTTCCTTTTGAGAAAATAGAACAGAATTTTGAGCAAACGTTATAGTAATGTAATAGAGTAGACCATTTACGTTTACAAGTTTTTGTTTTGTTTAAGCTTTGCAAATGACAAACATCGAAATGAGCTTGTGTAACTATTATGGTAAACTTAACACTGTACAAACTGTTTCGCTGTCTAAATTTTTAAAATATTCATGAATCATCCGTCTGTCTTCAACTCTTTTGATCCTTCCATCTACATATGAGTCACATATCAATTTTTCCTTTAAGAAGTGTACCTTTACATTTGACGTAATTTCAATTTTGAAAACGATTCTATAGAATATAAAGATAATTCTACACGTCGCCTATATAAATATAGTCGAAGAAAGAAGGTTATGCAGTGCATGTAATAATAAGTATATTATTCCATAGGAAAATACTTCTCAAAATTATTATATAAATATTTATG
>JXSR01S017830.1:3763-21238 GCA_000969725.1 Ophiothrix spiculata
TTTCTGGGGGATTGTTCAATTCAGCAATAATTCTTGGAAAAATTTGTTGTTATTGCGACGTGTGGCAATCTGGTCTGTTGTAATCTTATGGAGAAGTGTAAGCATTGTCTACATAGGGATAAAGTGTCCAGTTCTAAATCAGGCAGCATATATTTGTTTGCCAGGAGCCAATCAGATGGTAGTTTTCCAGATGAAAGCGATTTATTGAATATGTGCGTCAGCGGAAGAGATAATTTACAAGCATGCCATGTTTATAGGTTAATAAATGCGCATTTCATACGCGAGTGAAATGAGACAAAATCAATGCACGCGCGGTCAATTTTGATGCGTCCAATTCACGAGGCCCGTAGGGGCCGAGTGCATTGGACTGCCGAGTGCATTGGACTGCCGAGTGCATTGGACTGCAATCAAAATTAACCGCAAGTGCATTGATTTTGTCTCATTTTACGAGCATTATGGAATGCAAATTTATTAATCGAATTCATACACGACAGAAAAATAATATTGCATATTTTGTGAAAAGAAATAAGGCCTTTAATACGACCATCAAAATCCAAAACTTCTATAAACTAAATAAATAATCACCCGACAAAAACAAGAAAAAATTCACACGCACTAAACGCCCGCCACGCAAACCGGAACGCAACACGCGCAGTGCATTGTGAAAATCCACTGCACTCCGTGTACTTTATATTCTTGCGTTCTGATTGGCTAGGTGACACGCGCAGCACACGCAGAGTGTATGAATGTCTTATTATTGCTGGTATTAATATCCTGCCCTGTGTGAGTATTTAATAATTTTTAAGTCGTTGGTTTCATGTAAACCATTTTTGAGATTCGAGAAAGGTTGTTTTCTTCATAGAAAAGGTGGGGGAAGGGGATACACGGGACGTCCAATTCGAGAAAACAATATTCAATACCCAAAGCAAGAATAAAGAAATTATCTTTTCCCTTTACCTATCTGAAATAAGACGTATCCTATTTGTAAAAATGACTACCGTATTCATTCCAATAACCGAAAGATTCTTTCTCTCTGATTCGGTGGCTCCGAAAAGAGCCGCCTGTGCATACAACCGTATGCACAGGTTATATGGGAAGTGGATTCATGTGGCATAACTGAATTAGTCCCGTGAGACTAATGAAAAAAACTATGCACCTAGCCACGTACGGACTACAATCATTCTTACAGAGTCGTCCCGGGCTAGAACAGGATTCCCAATATTTTCTCACAACCTTAGTATTATAGACTGACCTAGTTAGTATAAAACAGTCAATCTGAATTAAGTCTTAGCCAGCAGTTAGCTTTTGTTCTTTGTAAGGTAATCATTTTTTTCTCATTTTGACTAGGTCGGTGCAATCCATCAGAAGCGTATGTTGGCTTTTCTCAACCATTTCATCACACACAGCACACGTTTTCTCAACAAATTTTCATGCGTATGTGAACAGGTAAGTTCTGTTGTAGAAGTGTATTTTTCTTGAAAACTAAGTTGTTGAACCCCCTTTTTAATTTTAGAAATATAATCAGCACATATGAAAACACCTTATATTAAAAAAGACAAGAAAATTTCTGTGCTAAGCTACTGTAAAGTGTGGGTATTAATTTATTTTAAGGGCTTATCAAAATATTATTATTGTTGGATTTAATTTGTGAACGCGTACTCAGAGCCTTGTGCGTATACGTGAACTAAACAACCTTGGAAATATACGCTTGCGTCAGGGACCACTGCGTATTTGCTATAAACACGCGTTCACAAATTAAATCCAACAACTATAGTATGTTTAACTTGAATGGAAACATTTGGTATCTTGAGTCAGAACCAAGCATATCACAGTGTCACATATTATAAGGACCAAATCCTAGAAGGGGGGGGGGGGCTCATATATGAAATTATATGATATACCTGCTCTCCTATCAGCTTTCAAAGTATGGGGGGAGGGCAATAGGTGACAAATATGTTGAAAAATAGATGATCATTGGATGTAAAAGGTGATAAGACTGGGTCATTTGGAGCTATATTTTGTAAAGAACGATAAAATGGAGTAATTCGGGTAAGTTTTCAAATAAAATACGCCTAATTTTGACATTTTTGTAAACTTTTTAAAACTTTTGTAAGCAGTGGGCATAAAATCGGCAAATTGATTGAAAAAGGGGTCATTTGGTGTATGTTCTCAAAAAATCAGGGCAATGGATTGACACACCATAAAAAACGAACTTATAAGATTGGACTTAAAAAATAGGGGGTCATTGGGTGACAGCTCACTGAAAATTGGGGTCATTGGTTGAGTGCCTAGGGAAAAAAGGGTATATCGGCAGGAGCATGACACATGCCAATATATGGGAGTGCCCCCCAAGGGGCCAAATCCAAAAATGGTTATCACAATTTCATGAAAATAAAGTTATTTCATCTATCAAATCTTATTTTGGGTTCAAAAATAAACACTCAGAGGTAATATTTAAGGGGCAAACATGCTTCGTCTGATGCACTTGCATGGTCACTCAAAGCAGGTCATATTCCGTCATACAAGCCTAGAAGTTCTAATTTGTCAATTCTGTCCATCTCATTTCAAATTTTTGTTGCTATGGCGGAGTAACTTTAGAATAGACCTCGCATCCTAACCCTAATCCTAACCTCCTAACTCTAATCCTAACTCTAACCCTAAGAATGTATGGTACATAGTTGATTTTAAAGTTATGCCGCTATGGCTATGGCGAGACACATAATGGATGACACACATTTTTTTGTTTCTTGATGAAGTTCCAGTATCTAGAACTTTATCAACCTAGCAGCATAGATTGTGTTAAATTCACAAGTAGGCGGTAAAGAGAATAAAAAAAGTCACAATTGTTGGGTTTGGCCCACTGATGTGCATTTTTCAGCATTTGTGCACATACTTCTGACACAGACGTACTCTGTTTAAAAAAGTGTATAAGTGCATCTAATGAGATTCCGTAACATTTTCATTATCAATTATAGAATTTTGGAACAATTTGACTCCAGTATTTGGCTGACAATTCAATAATAATACCCCCTGTATGCCCTGGCTTCTTGATGGTACTAACTCTGAAATGAGCTATCACCAATATCATGCTTATGCTAAAAAAATGATATATGGTGGCATTTCATTAGGTGGGTATGCTAAAAAGGTGGTGTTGTTACATTTTTTCGTGGGTTCTCGAACTTAATTTGATGTAAATTCACTATTCCTTGGCCTATTGACTTGTTTAATGTCTCATTTGAAAGCTTACACTTTCTGCTATATGTGGCAGTAATTTTTCCTTCATGGGTTACATACTTTAAGAGAGACAATGGTTTTAACTTGGCAGTACAAGGGTGGTGGTGCCTAAGGATGCGGTGCCTACGGATGCGGTAGATACCCAAATTGAGACAATATCGCCATTTTGGAAGGTTTGACACTGCTGGAACATTCAAAAATGGATTCTGTGACTTCAAATACATACAGAGAGTCACCAACATGGCTAAAATGTGGTATATAATTATAGTAATTGGCAAATTTATCATTTTTAGACCTTCCTCAGACCCCCTCTCCCCTCGATCAGTTTTTTGGGCAGCACCTTCTCATTTTTTGTCCGATTTTGACACATTTGGTGTCAAAATGTTCAGGGGATCAAGCTGCATCAAATAAGAATTAGGACAGAATGATTTGAAACATCACCATTTTCTCCCCTTGTATAGCCCGCCTCTAATTAATTGAAGGTCATCAACACCAAGACCCTAAGGGGTCTGTTTCAAGTTTAAGGCATCAAGGTAACTATTAAAGTGTTTAGAACATATCCTGAAAAAATGAACTGTTTACAATTAATCATTCCAATTTATGACTTGCTTTAGTAAAAACAGGCAATTTTGAGAAAAACGCGTTTGAAAATTACAGTTTGCATTGCCGTCTATGGAGTAATTAACCATTAATTAGCTCATTATGCCAAAACAAAAGTGATATTTGGCTAAAAAGTTACTTGAATTGAAAGAGATCAATAATATTAACTTCATATCAAACAATTGTTTTTTTGACCATTTTTACCATGTAACACGTTTTTGACCCAACTCATGAAATGCCACCATATGTCTCATGTCCCCTCCTGCGCTTGCTGGATTTTTATTATCACTTATGAATTTTTGGAACAATTTTTACGTCAGTATTTGGCCAACAATTCAATATTACCGCCTTTATCCACTGACTTGATGTTATTACACTCTGAAATAAGCTATCACCAATGTCATGCTTAGGCTAAAACAAATTTGATTGTATGTCTCATGTCCCCTCCGCTTGTTGGATTTTCATTATCACTTATACATTTTTGGAACAATTTTTACATCACGTATTTGGCCAACAATTCAATATTACCCCCTTTATCCCATGACTTCTTAATGTTATTACACTCTGAAATGAGCTATCGCCAATATCATGCTTATAAGGTTTGTTTTATTGTAATGCGCCTCTGTTGGGTGGATTTGTGCGCATAACAAGTCCACATTATTATTATTATAAAGAAAATGCTGTGCTACAATAAGCACAGCTCTTGTAAACAATGATTTGGGTATCTGCTATCTTGGTTTTTCAGCTTTCTTATATACTGTTTATGAAAAAAAATTGACTAACTAATATTTGTTCCTTTTCAGAAACTAACCAATCTGAATACCAGAATACAGAGGTTAGAGGTCACTATGAATATTCTAGAAGCAAAGGTTGGTATTTAAAGGTTAAAGGGCTGACCTAGATCCTTCCCGCTATTTTTCTAAATGTATCAAAAGAACTTGTTTTTGGTAATTAATGTAACTTACAAATAGTTTTCCATGAATATGTGGAATTTTGGAAGAAAATGCTTTTCTTTACTAACTGTAATTTTTAATTTTTTCCCCAGAGGGAAAAATGGTGTGAAAACAGTGTTTCTAGTTTAATTTCTTACATATTCTTGTTGCCAGACCTTGATGGTCAAATAAATTATTTTTGATTAAATTTTGATAATTTGATTTGAACATTCTTATGCACCAGCGTTCAACCGGGAATAGTTGGCAGGAAAATAATGGCACAATCCCGGGTGTCTCATATTTTGGAGGGAGGTTGCATTTGTTAAGGCGGGGTACTGTTTTACCCAACAACAAATGTTAGAGTAGAGGATGAACGCATTGCATTATTTATCTTGCATGAGCACATTTTGAAAATCCCGCAATATTATTGTCAAACTTGTAAACAAAGACAAAATAATTGAATATTTAATTTTAGCTTCTTTCAATGATATTTTTGAAATTTAGGACCTTGTAACCAAACGTGAAAAATGTCTACGGTACTGATCATCAAAAAAATTAAGATATTAAAGGGATTGCCCATGATTTTCCAAAATTTGGAAAAGTTTACAGAATTATTAGTGTATAATCACTTATAGTGCAAACACATTTAAAAGTCACAAATTAACATATTTTTTTTAATCAGTTAAATCAACCCAATTTTACTCACAGTATCGTATTGTATGTCTCTTCCCCAACTTGCATACTCCTTATAGCTATATTAGCTATAGTATCTGTAACATATCACTCTTGGACAATTATAAGACACATTTCTCTTTTATTTTGAGTTTTCTCCCATCAAATAGAGCTCATATTCAATTATAATGGATTGAAGTTGACCAAGTATAAAGCTGAATCAGTGTCATTCAGCTGCCAACTGGAATTTTGGGTTACCTGTAAATTCAGAGATTGTCAATTTTGTCTCTAATTTCAACATTCTTTGTTTTTGATAAAACAATCACAGTTGTAGGTTTGTACGGTCATGCTGTTCCTGTAACACCAAAAAAATTGTCATGTGTAGGAGAAATAAAATTTCAGAATCAGGATGATGAGCAATCCGTTGAACTTTTCGTATCATGTCTTATACTCATATCATTTTTAGGTCAATTTTCAGAGAGAATAAAGTTTTCCATCTCTAGTGTCTTTCAGAGCAATTAGTTGGTCTCGATTTCTTTGATTCTGATGCTCTAGCAGCTTCAAAACACCAGATTTAATTTTGGCAGTATTTGAAAAACTAAAATGAAAATTAAATATTTAAAAATGTTTTTCTGGAGTTTAAAAAGTGAAGTGGTTGAAATTGTTACTGTTTATTTTTCATAATAGCATGTCATTGTCATCATATTTATCATCTTTAATCATTATCCATTTATATTGTTACATTGGTTTTTTTTACTGTTACTGCTTACGATAATTTAGTTATGTTGTCACAAAAAATTGGACCAAGAACCATGATTTTCCAGTACTGACCTCATCACCATGTTCAAAATGTTTATACGCCTCAAGGAACATGTACATTTATACAGGCTAGTTGCTGAGATTCAACGATAAAATATATCTGAAAATGAGGTTTTGACTCTATCTGTAACCTAAAATTGTCAGTTCAAGGTACTTTTTTCTCACTTCGATCAATTATAAAAAGTTTTCACAAAACTGTGAAGAAGTAAAGCTACGGTCACAATGTTCGTACGATCAAAAGATTTAAGAATGAGGTTCGTACGACGTTCGCGCGGCTTTCGCAAGAATAGGTATATTTTTTTACAAATATCTGACAAATGTTCATTTTTATGAAATTTCTTTTCAGGGCAATGTTAATAGATGTATTTCCCCTTGACGAAAATGAGTTTTGCTTTTATAACAGATTAACAATACCTTTACGACTGGTCGCAGACGCCTTGCAAACAAGCTGCGATCAGTTGTTTTGACCGATATATATGAACGTCGTACGAACACCCCAACAACATCGTACGGTCAAAAACAGTTCTTAAGTTCGCAGCCTGGTCATTTGTCATGTTAAATATCTTGTTACGAATTCCTTAATCACATTCGCTTTATATGTTGATATTGACATGGTCGGTGAACATACCAATGGCTCGTATGAGCCATTGGTATGTGGTTCTTATAATGTTTATTATGTGAACGAATAAAGGCACTGCGACTGATTTTTAATTTCAGGGGGACTGAATACCGTACTCTTACTTGAAGTTGAATGTATTGAGTGCGAGTGTGCTTTGCTATAGTGGCGCCAAGGCCGGGGTTTTGAATATGATGTCACCCCCTTTTTTTTCATAAGTGAGGAATTTGTTGTAATGACGGTATTTTGTGCCGTAAAATTACTTTTACCCCACTCTTTTCTCTTTCTCTAATTCTACACCTTCTCTTAAATAATACCCTTTCTTTATTTTTTTCCCTATTACGTCTTGTCTCCCCTTTTCCACACTTTATTCTTGTACTTTATTGATTGAAAATTCACTAGTCTATCGCATGAATACAGTCAGAAATGTGTGCGACCTTGCAAACTGATTATGAGTAAACACTCTTTCGTAAGACCACCACAAGACGTTTTTACGAAAGCTAATGAAGTGGTCAAATAAACATTGTTAACCGGTCGTACGGCCGCAGTATGACCTATTGTGACCATAGCTTAAGAAAACAAAGTGTTTAAAATTTCTTTCTGGAAGGAAAAAAAAGTTTTTCACCAAATTTTGATCAAGTTTTATAACCAGTTTTTATAAACCATATTTTTTTATGGTTCTATAGATATCTACAGCGAGATTCAGAGGAGAATCAATTAGACCGCTGAGGACGGTGATAGGCTATCACTGAAATATTCAGAATAAAAAGTATGTGTTGTTGCTCGGTATTAAAACAACATTGTTGACATATTTTTATGATTAAGCACTTACACCGAGCTTGACGTGAACTACTTAAAAGCAGACAGGTTTATTTATTATCGTAATTTTTGCCATCGGAGATCGTCCTGACATGTGCCGCGACAACAACACTTGAACTCAAATGTGAAGAGTATTTAATTGTCCACATGCCCCGGAAAAGAGCACTTGAATATAAGCTACTCTTGAACAGACATGTAAAGTGGCGCATAAAGTAACATGTATACATAATCAGGCATTTGATTAACCATTCCCGAAAGGCTTTGGGCACTTACAAAAACACAGGAATGCAATAAACTTGAATATAAGCTGTACTTGAACATACATGTAAAGTGGCACATAAAGTAACATGTATACATAGTCAAGCATTTGATTAGCCATTCCCGAAAGGCTTTGGGCATTTACAAAAACATAGGAATGTAATAAACAATGCAATTTAAAATAACCATGATTGAGAACAATTAATTAGGGAACAAATGTACTTTAAGTGCATTCTTGAAAGCAATAATTTGCTGCACTTGAACAAGCTGTACTTGAACATACATGTAAAGTGGCACATAAAGTAACTGTAATTGAGAACAATTAATTAGGGAACAAATGTACTTTAAGTGCATTCTTGAAAGCAATAATTTGGAACCATAGACTCTATCCTTTAATGTAAGTGGGGATGTTCAGTAAGTTTCGTGGCTTGAGGTAGAGGATGAGCTGTGCCGTTTGTATTGACATGCGATATAGATCAACTCATTCAGTGAATATTTGGAAAGTATAAATAAAATCTGCGTTTGTTTTTATTTTACAGAATTTTAAAAGCTGCCTGTTAAAGGAGCATGTCTGATTACCTCATTTTTTTCCAAACTTTTTGAGATTTTGGTACCAAACTGTTGCTCATATTTTTCAAATACTCCATGTGAAATCTCACGGCTGAGTTATGTTCCATTTTGGAGATAGATATGAAAATGTGTCTAATATTGGTAACCATAATTAATTTAATATAGTAACGTATAAGCAGCTCTGAAATACAAAATTGCCCATGTAAAATCAAAACGGTTTGACTGATTTAGCTGATATTTGAAATTTGGATCTCTTGGATGGTCATTTTTCATTTGACATTGAAAACAAAATTTTGCAAAAATCGGACCAGGCTCCTTTAAAGGTTTCAAAAGTTTACAATTAAGCATTAAAAATCAACGAAAAATAGAAATTGTGTTACCAAGAACTCTGATATCCATCTTCTCTTTGACATGGTTAAAATTATGCAGCCCACTTATTTTCATGGTACGTGAAAAAGTTTTTTTTTTATTAAAGTCCAGACATCCTTTCCTTGTTAAACACATGGGATGTAGTGCCTGGGAGAAAGATTTTAAGGTCAATGCATGTCAGTGGCGATGCCACAGGGGGGGTGGGGGCAGGGGGATTTCTGGAAATAAAAACACTGACAAAAATTGAAGGGGTAAAGAAAAGCAACAGAGGAGAGAGGACCTGGAAAAAATGGTTAAAAATGTTACTTTGTATCAATTTTTGTTGAGAAATTGAAAATGAGATCGTTATGAATCGTCTGTGCGCTTGGCACCTGGGATACCTTTTTTTTAAAGTTTTCAAAAGCTACGTCAAACAAATTTAAGTGTACCTTTTGGGCCTCATATGTCAGTTGCTTTTCCTAACAATAAACCCTGTTGTCACATTTGTGTCAAGTTAAACTATGTTCAGTTTTCAAGCAGTGGCCTAACCAGATTTTTTGAAATGTGTCAAGGGAGAAGGGGGGGGGGGGGGGGGTTCAAGAACAAAGCAAAAATAGGAGTTCTCCATAGACCCATGTACAAAGTCAAATTTCATTTGGGGGAAGGGGGGGACGAAGGTTTCGTCATGGGGGGCTACTATCCTCCCACCCCCACCCTCTTATTACGCCACTGTTTTCAAGGTAAATGGTCAAACTCTTCAAACCTCTTACTGGCAAGTTTTCAAGTTTCTGTAAAATATCATTTGAAAGCAGATATTTACTTGAAATGTTCAAAATTTTGTATCAATTGAGTTGATTTACATAACATATTAATAAAAAAATTAATAGCGCATCTCCGTGTACCTCAGACCATTAACTTATTGAACACCCCTTGTAGGATTGATATTGGCACCCAGGGAGGGGGTATTCAAATTTGGTTTTGGTAGGGGTGTGCCGCTGGGAAATGTGAAGTACCACCCATGTATATATCTATTTAAAGAAAAAAGGACCCATCCATATACCAAATGCCCAAATTTTGAGTCAAATATATACAAAAATTGAAATTTTCTAAATTTCACTAATTTGGCACAAATTGAGGCTGATTTTTGTTTGAAAAAAAATCCAAAATTTGCACCATTTTGGCACAAATTTCAGAAAATTTTGAAAAACAGACCCATCAAAATACCAAATTTTGCAGAGAAAAAGGACCCATCTGCATACCAGACGGCCTTATTTTGCTACCCATATTTGCGGCAACATACCCGTCCCCTCCCGGGACTGGCAGGCAGCCTTGTTGGCACTTTTAAAAAAAATCATATTTTACGCTTTTGCCAAGGAACCCAAGTAAGCTAAACGAAGCTTATCTTCAACAGGGCTCCAATATTTTTTTTAAATTCAGTTTTTTGAATGCAGGAGGAAGACCAGAGTACCTGGGGAAAAACCTGTGGAAGCGAGCATGGACTGATCAAACCAAATGCACATAAAGCGTCGGGCGCGGGAATCTATCCCGGGACCTCATTGGTGCAAGACAAGGGAACTACCGCTGCTCCAACCCATTCCCACTTTGTCTTACATAGAGACCTGTTTTATTCAAAAAATACTGCAGTACCTTTTGCATTATACCATCAGGCATGAGAATCTTCAGATAATTATCTGATTTCAGATATTTTGTCATCCAAAATCATCCAAATTCAGATAATTTGGAGCTCGATTTAACCACTTTAGAGGTTTTTTGCTTTAATTTTACCAAATTCAGATATTTTAATGAAAAATCATTCTCATGCCTGTACCATGAGTTTGTTGAACATCCCTTAATTGTAGGATTGATATTGGCACGCAGCCTAATTGGCACTAATTTGTACACACAGGCCTGTTTTTTCCAAAAAAAATGTAGCATCTTCTATGTCGTACCATAATTAACTTGTTGAACACCCCTAGTAGGATTGATATTGGCACACAGCCAAGTTGGCACTTTGTCTCACACAAAGGTCTTAAGGAGTGTTTTAGTAGAAAAAATATAACATCATGTGTCGAAACATGTGCCTTTCACTAAATAAAAATTCCTTTAAAAAGGAATGGTATAGAGACATGATGATTTCTTTTGATATTGGGTATATATCTTTACATTAAAGGTTAGGTCTGTGAATATGAAAATGTGATTGTATGAAGGATTGTTTTTCACAGACATATTATCCAAAGGGTTGTAGGGTTGTTGCAACCCTCCTTTAATTGTGTAGTGAGTCCCCCAGACTTTGTTTTTTCTCTTTCCATTGATACCAATTTCAAGGTCATCCGTTGATATTGTCTATGGTCAAATGTACTGAAATGTAAGGAATTGACATTTGTACGGAAAATGTAGGCACAATTCAAGACTTTATAATGAATGGTAGGTATAGTATCTGCTTTTCATGCTTTTTTTTTTTTGCGGATTATAACAGAGAATGTCTAGTTTTACCTAATTACCAGTTTGGAATGAATTTCTGCGATAGTTTTTTTTTTCACATCACGGAGTTACATCAACCTTTTCTCTTTGACATTGAACGGACATTGTATCACCCTGAAGGTGGTAGGGTCGAAGTTGTTTCGCTGAAGTAAGCCAAAGGATGAGCTTCGTGGAACATCAAGTTGTTTAGTGCTTGTTTTAACGTTGCACGCAAGGGCAAGGAGTTTTTAGCGCCAGGAAAGTAATTGGTAGTTTATGTAATCTCTCCTCTCCCTCTCTTTTCCGTAGACCAGGGGTAAATGTTGGGGGGGGGGGGTGTCTTGTTACGTGCAGTAATGGCTATTTGCGTTTGTACATGTAAAGTCATGGAGTTCAATAAGTACGAGGGCACAACGAAACATTCTGGTTCAAATGTGGTTTAATAACAAAAGACATAAGTTTCATGAAGTATTGCCATTGAATGGGAAAATTTTGTCAGGAAGACACAATCTTGCACCTCACACACTCAATTAACCAGCCATTATCTGGATCGATACTATATACAACTGCAGATTTTGTTACTTCTTTAAATCAATTAATGTACTAGTAGACTCCATAACACAAGTAGGCTCATCAATTATCTGGGTGAGCTGGTTGTTAATACAAAAGTTGTTAACATAACAACATAACATAATTCATTTCTTCCACAAATGCAAAGTTACAGAGTAAAAAACATCTAATGTACTATTATACATTAAACTGTAAATACAACATTGTGAAGGAGGACTGAGAAATAAGCAAAAAGCCTGTCAAGTCCCAGACTCCAAAAAACAATAAGTGCATACTGTCCCTCTCCATCCTCAATGCGATGGCCACAGAGAAAAAAGAGGGGACAGGATGTTTCATCTAAGATGATAAAGACAATTATGTATATAGAAAATATAATTCATCTTAAACCAAAAATATGAATGCAAACCATCCTTTCAATCCACAATGCGATGGCCACAGGGTAGAAAGAAAGGACAGAATATGAAGACATTAATTAAAAAGGATATTATATAAACACATGTAGTCAAAGGCTAAAGGCCTGTCAAGTACCAATCTCCATTAAAGAATAAATAATTGAAGTATAAGTATTTAAGGTTTACTTAATTTGCTATAGTTATCAAGAGTAATATCTTTAAAAGAACATTTAAAAGAGTTCAGACTAGTGGCATTTTTAATATGATATGGGATATCATTCCAGGTTTTTACACCTTGATAACGAATTGATTTGTTTCCAAATTCAAGTCTGTTGTAAGGAAATTGAAAGTTTGAAGCATTTCTTGTATTATAATTATGATTATCTTGATTAGAAGTGAATATATTATCAAATGTACATGGAAGCAAATTATTACAATATTTATACATAAATGAACCAACAAACAAGTTGCATAAGTCAAAAACTTGTTAACCTTATTGAAAGTATTTTTAGACAAAACATCAAGTAACTCGCCAAACAACCCCAGGCAAACAATTCACTTCACAACTCGCCACACAACTCATAAGACTACAACTCGTTGTTTCCCATTCTCATTTGACTATTAAACTGACCATAAAGTTAAAAGGATTTATTTACTTGTGATTACCCAATGACAAAAGAAATCAGTGTTTCATGGAAATCCAGGCCTACGAGTGATTCTCTTTGTAAAATGTTGAATTTTGGGTGACAAAGAATATTTTTTTATGGAAAACAGGGAATTCTTTAAAAAGTAATTTTGGCATTAAAAGACTTAATGCTTTCAAAAAAAATCCGAATTTATAACATCCTCTATATAGGGGTGTAAAACTCACAGAAATAGTTGATTTTGCATGGGGTGTGCTCCACAATTTCTGAAATAAGGGACTTGGGGAACTGAGGATTGACATTGAGAAGGAGTCAAGAGAACTGAAATGAAACCACAAAACACAAATGTCTAGGATCAATTTTTTTGATTTTTATCTTATTTTTTGAAAAATTGCCAAAAATAGACCAAAAAATGCCATGTTGGTAAAAGTGGTGGGATTTTATACATTTTGGACCTATTTCTGGCATTTAAAAAAAAACAAGATAAAAATCAATAATTTGAGTAAACACTTCCAAGACATTTGTTTCTAGATTCCAAAAAGAAAAAAAAAGACATTTCAAAAATGCAAATTTTAGTGAAATCTTGCCAGAAATTTTTGAAGCAAAAAAAACACTTTTTGGCTTTTTTTGCCAAAATCGACATTTTTGCTCAAAAACTGATATCATCATCATGTTTAGGATAAAAAACCACTTCTAAAAATTTATACTTTTATATAGTTGATGCAATTAGTTTGAGAGTTAGAGTACAAACGTGGTTTACGCCATTTGAAGGTCTTCCCAGTCAGAGCAGTTTCTACAAGTTCCTTAAGAGAATTTCAAGCACGCTCAACTTTGCTGCCCCCAAAATCCTCCATTTACACTTCAAGTGAACCTCTTACTAATTCAACTACGTTGACTGCAAAAGTAGGCCTATATAAGGTTTTTTTTCTGTCAGTCAACCATCATTTACTTTCAGATAGCTTAATTTAAATCACACAATTCTGTGTTGTTTTTCGCCCAGATTGCATCTATACCAGGTTTAGAGAATGTTCAAGCTGTATCAGAACCTCGGCCAGGACCGACACCAGAGCAAGCTAGTAATATACCTGCATTGCCACCATCAGAAGGCCCAGTAAGTACACGTACATTCTGTACACTTTAAATTACACCACTACCATGTTTAGAAAATGTCCAAATAGTGCCAGACACTGGCCATCACCATAGATTAAAAGGGAACATACCAGACCCCGTTTACCGGGCCACAATGGCATCGTCAGACATGAAGCTAAATTGAAGGGTAGTCGGGTACACTCAGTTACCGCCAAAATCAACATTGAGCACTGAGAATCAGTTGCACGTACAGCAGTGACAAACCACACAAATAATACTTTACGTGAATAGTACGCCAAAGCGTATGCAAAACGTGTGTGTGTTTTTAATATTTGCGCATAATGGCAAGATGCAATGCATCACCGGCCAAAACTGAATACCCCCAATTTGATCCCCATGTCGGAATAAAAATGGTGCAGAGTCTGGTATCTCCAATGTAAATCTATAACCAGCACCTAAATACACCATCTATATGTATATATTAGTATTCATACACGCCACGTTAAATATGTGTTAAACTCATCAATCTAATCAGACAGTTGCTAACTTTTGCGCATTCATTAGTCTTGTTTAGATGCACTCTGCGTATCGTGTAGTGCGTTGTGCAATAGACCTTTTCAAAATCCATTTGGAAATATCCGGAACATTGATCACATGGCCATTATTTCAACCAATCACTTACAAGCTCATTTAGTATGCACGATTTTGTCAAACAAATTTTCAGTGCAATAAAAGTGAAAAATAAATAGAACCAGACCCCTACATTATTAGATACTCTAATTCTGAACAACGTTTGGCTGATGGTACCATAAGCTCACTGACACAAAGAGTGAAATTTCCATTTGAAATTGGCTGATTAAGCTTGAGATTTCAAGTCACATTAGGGCGATCACACAAAAAGTGACTCGATAGAGTAATGCTAATTACAAGTTTGAATCCGTACGCAACCAGTCAACGAGAACGCAAACTTTATATTCTGGTTGTTGTGTTGAAGAGTCACTTTTTCTGACAGCAATTGCCGGGAAATGTAAAATCAGATTCGGAAATTCTTGGAAAGTCGTGTTTTGAAAAGGTCTGTTCCATGTACATGTGCGCGTAACATGCTCACGCGTGTATGGCAAGTTTCGTTTTAACTTATGTAAAATAATTTATGGGGGATGGATGATTGTATTTTCCATGTTTTGTAACTAATTATGAAGTATTACGTTTGTTTGAGTTCTTCATAACTATATTGTAATCATCCTCATGTATGAATTCACTGGCGTGTCCAGGATGTTTCCTTGCGGGGGGCTTAAGGGGGCTTGTTGACTTGTGCGGGGGCTAAGTGTCAAAACTCGTCAAAATTAGGCTGATTTTACACAAATTTTGAAACTCTGCGGGGGGCTTCAGCCCCCAAAGCCACCCCCCTGAACACGCCACTGGAATTAGATTAATGCCTTACTGATGCAAGTAATATGCAGTTATTAATCTATAATTGGCAAATATCAAGTGATGAATGGGCTATGAGCACTCCGTAACTCAGAAATCATGGGACACAGCATGTTTATGGCCATTTTTAGAGTTTTACTAGTCATGGTCGTTATTGTCTTTTAGGTTTTGATTTGCCAAATTAATTCTGACATTATCAAAAATGTAATAATTTTATCTGAAGGTGATTTACACTCATTATGTTAGGCCAAATATTTAGAAAATTTTGAGCTATTTGCCAGAAATGTCAAAAAGTATAATTTCATAAATTGCATTTTGACCTTGGGTATGAGGCTATTCTCTAAAAGTGTGTATTGATGCAATAAGTAAGAGAATGGGATAAGTTCCATTTGTTATACCATGGAAATAGTAATTGCAATTGATTCCAAAGAAATTTTAATTTTGATTACATCTGCTAATACAGCCCATTTTAAGATCTCAACTCCAGGGTTAGACTTGCTGCAAGTCTTTGAACAGCAACTTCCACTTCTCCTATCTTTTTTATTTTGTCATAGTCTGAAAGGTTTGGTAAAAATGCTGTCAAAAGCTATCTTTTTTCTTCTCTGCATTTACCCATTTCTTTCAACATGTTCCAATGAAAAATGTTAAAATGTACACATCCCATGTGTCTGATTGTCCAGTCCACATCTAGTGATAACATGGAATGGTCATTGCTCCTAGAAAAAAATGTCATTCATAAAATTACAAGTCCTATTTTTGTCTATTCATTGACTCAATGTCTAAATAACCCAAGCCACATGATTAAAAACATGTGTTTATATCCCCCAAACCATTGGTCAATGTCGTCCTGGGTCAATTTTTTGAGGGTAAAAAGAAAATGTGATCAGTACTATTTATAGACAATGTCTGCAGATTAGGGCAAAAGTGGCTTAGTGATACCAATGTTATCATGGCTATGAGTGATACCAGGATATGCAATGTAGGCCTACAGCTACAAAGAATAGACCTTTTCAAAACACGACTTTCCGAGAATTTCTGAAAATGATTTTACACTTTCCGGCAATTGCCGACAGAAAAAGTGACTCTTCAACACAATAATCAGAATGTAAAGTTCGCGTTCTCGTTATCTGGTTGTGTACGTATTTGAACTTGTAATTGGGGTTAGCACTAACAAGTCACTTTTAAAAAGTTTTAGTATGATGC
Source organism: Ophiothrix spiculata (assembly GCA_000969725.1). Lineage (NCBI taxonomy): Eukaryota > Metazoa > Echinodermata > Ophiuroidea > Amphilepidida > Ophiotrichidae > Ophiothrix > Ophiothrix spiculata. Next base: position 20,418 of record JXSR01S017830.1, read on the forward strand.
GCTCCGAGTTGACTGGTAATTGTAAGCTTAATCAGACGACTTCAAATGGAAATTTCACTCTTTCTGTCAGTGAGCATATGGTGGCCCAAGCCAAAAGTTGTTCAGAATTAGTGCCTCTAACCATGTATAGGTCTGAATATAATTATTTTTCACTTTTAGTGCACTACAAATGCAAGAGATTTTTTGGTAAATTTTGTTTACAAAAAAGTACATGCTAATGAGCTCGTACGTGATTGGTTGATAAAACGGCCATGTGATCGACGTTCCGAAGATTTCCGAATAGATTTTGAAAAGGTCTATTGGGTTAATAATATGCCAAGGCTACTCTAGGGGCAGTATTTTTGTTGTCGAAAGTCACATTCAATAAAAACACAAGAGCTGCATGTTTCAGAACTAAAAAAAATAAGAAGAAAAAAACTAAGAAATAACCACCATTAAAAATAATGATTTATGTGCTTAACACCGATGCAAGAACAATGACTAATTGCTTTATTGATTTATCTGATTTTTCTAGACTGTTCCTGCTATAGAAGCCCAGCCAGATGAAGCCCCGGCAATTACAGTATCACAAGATCCAAGATATGCCAAGTATTTCAAGATGGTTAACATGGTGAGTATTATCAGTACAGTTCAGTTCAGTTCAGTTCTAGACTGTTCCTGCTATAGAAGCCCAGCCAGCTGAAGCCCCGGCAATAGGATCCAAGATATGCCAAGTATTTCAAGATGGTTAAGGGGGGAAAGCACATCACTCATTGTTGCATTTTTGCAAATTTATTTTGTACCATAACTTTTGAACAAAGTGCTTAAAGTTAATAAAAGTA
>JXSR01S017833.1:18041-28493 GCA_000969725.1 Ophiothrix spiculata
CTTGCTTAACTGTGTAAATCCCATTGGAATGGAAGAAAAAGAGACGTACTTACAAAATTGGTCATATCTTTTTTATTTTTCATCCGATTTCCATCAATTTTTCTGCATTTGAAAGAAAATTATGATTTGGTGCTTTTATCAAGGTCAAAATCAGTTTTAATCCGTGCATAATTTTTTTTGATATACATGGTATACTACTGCATTATAATAACAGCATTTAATAAGATTTACCCAGTAAAACAGAACATCTCATTAATGTACGGCATTACTAACTTCAGCTTCATCAAATCTTGTGTCATGCTTATGTGACAGCTAAAATGTGATGCTAATATACTGTCAACATGTCATTTTCTCTTAAATTGATGTGACTCACTGCAATGGAACATTAATTTGATGAGAGTTTCATTTTGGTATAATCAGATTGTAGTCATAGCAAATCAAATTAAACCCACATATTGCTCAAAGTGTGACAATGTTGTTTTGTTGAAAGGTTTAAAAGAAATGCTTGAAATGTCACGATTTGAAACTATACACTACTTAAATTAAACATGATTGAAACAAAAGGTAAAGAATAGTTTGCCATTCATTTTCAGATATATATGAGAATATGTTTCAATGAAGTTTGAAAAAAAATATATAAATTTTACTCAAATCTAAACATCTTTCATTCATTTTCCTCACCAACCTCCAAAAATTGGTACTTTTTCTTTTAAAAACACTGAGCAAAATTTGATAACCATTCAAATTAGCATCCACTGAAATAGAAAACAGAACTGTTGAAATGACCCTCCAATGTAACAACATACCATACTGATGCGATACAGAGGAATGATAAATTGGCTCAGTAACTGCTAAACCTAGACTAACCCATCAATCATGACTACGTATTCAACATCTCAACCAAGATTAATTCCATTGAACATGTTTTTACACCTGATTGGGAAAACAGTAAGAAAACTGCCACAGGAGTTGTAAGAATTCTGCTGTGTTGAAAACCTCCCTTACTCTTTTACCATATTACCATCAATTTGATCAGAATTTACTTGAGCTAACTAATATGGAAGGTTTTCCAGTCTACGCAAGTTTATTAGCACTGAAAACTACCCATCATTCTCAAGATGCTAAATTTAGATAAGCTGAGATTACTGGGGAATTTCATGGAAATGAAAATGATGGAAACATTGCTACTTATCGTATCTTTATAGATCAGTACTCATCAATAATATAAAATAGTCTTCAGTTACCAACCAACAAATATAAAACACTATTGGTAAAGGTTTAAGGTAGAGCAACCTTTATTAAAGTTATTATTGCAACATACTGATTTATCATTAACAAATATGAATATTTTATCAAAGATCTACCTGGATACCAATTATTTCAGCTATCTTAGGTAGATAACTCAGGTACTATTCACGGATTCATTGATAGTGTAATAAGTGTTGACTGATCAAAATTTGATGCACACTATCTAACAAATATGAGCATTTCTCCTGAAATTCTACTGGTCATTACACCAGATTCAAATAATGACAAATCTTATTCTTTGAAGCCATGTGATCTTTTTTCAAATGCAAGTATGGCCAAAATGATAATCAAAGTACCATACCTATGATCAACAGCAAACTGAGTTCTTGAATAATTGATTTGAAAATGACTTCATTTTTTAACCATTTAATGGGATTTGGTCATCTAGAAACCAGTCAAGTTCACAACAAATTCTTCTCAGTTTAGTAGTACAAATGAACATTTCACTATATCAAATGAACATATCACACTGATTCACTAGTCCTAAATCCATCTCAAATTCTTGAACCAATGTAGAACAGGTATCTTCCCCTAGTGTAATTCAAGTGTGTTTGCATCTCTCCCTTGTGAATAACAAGGTATACCTGTACTGATTTGAGCAGAATTGTTTAGACAGGCAAAAAGCTTGTTTTAGCAAAAGTACATGTAGTAATAACCAAGTAAAACAAGAGTGAGTTCAACTACCTCCAACATATAAGCTGCATAAATTTTGAGCACAGGTAATTTAGGAGCTTTAGCAGATTTTTCTTTTTTTTTTTGATGTTAAGATGGAATAGGAAAACAGTATTGATCTATATCACTCAATCATATTTTACCAATTTCTGTTTTTGACAACTAAAATTTTCAAAAAATGCATTAGATTATATTCTATATTTTATGAAATTAGAGATCTCTTTAAAATATTTTTATCAAACTATTAAAAAGACTGTTACTATTCTAAATCCCAAAGAATTAGCACTGATTTATATCATGCCATGATATGCATAAATACTTTACACATGATGTCTATGATAGAAATGGCATGCCTTAAATTGAACATTGCTATAATTATCTGTTCATGTTCAAATGGATGGAGGTATGCATTCAAGGTTGAAACAAAAGTGTGCCAGCCAATGTGTTCATAGACATTATGAAAATATTGCCAAGATTTATTGTGATAGTAGGTCAACATTGAAACTGAACTGAATCACCATTTTTCAAGTATTTCAAGGCAGCAGAGGTAATTTTGTATACCTTTATATATCTTTTTATATAAATATATTGATTTATTTAAGTTTATCGCTTTATCTACAATTGCATTTTAAAACATCATAACATGGTCATTTATAGCCATAAAATTTAAAAAAAACACTACTGAATTATGAAGAGAAGACCAAATTATCAGTGCAATTTAAACACAAGTAGACGATCAAAATTTCCCCTCCTGCTGTACAAAAAATATGTCTCAGTAACGGAACTTCTTCCTGAGAAACTCAATACAAATGTCACTTTTTGGAAACATCACAGTATATATATAACAAAATTTGTGGCTGGTAAGTTTCCTTTAAACTGGAATGTTGCACTCAGGTTTATCAGCTGGAAAGAAATAAACCAAAATGGGGTTATCTGAGATCCTCATTATTACTCTGTCACAAACAGCAAGCCATACTTGTCAACCTGATGTGCCTGAAGACATTTAGGGGCAGAGTTGTATTTGCTACAGAAATGTATGACATTTAGTACTTGAATATTGTCAACCATTTCTTTCTAGCACCCAACTACAATATCAATTAGAAAGACCACTTAAACAAATATCGCAAGGCACAACACATAATTAAAGCTGTGCATGTTTTTGCACATGGGTGTGTTATTATTTATGTACAAAATCAAAGGGACTTCATCATGCATTACAGCTATTAATAAAGTAGTGAACTCTGAAATAGAGAGACAAATTTAATTTTCCAACAATGCAAACTTCCCAGATAATTATCAACCATTAACTCTTTCTTACAGTTGAAAAGCCTTAGGGGGAAGAATAAATTTCAAATACTAGTTAGTAAAGCTGGTCTATTTTTGCACCTTTCAGCCTATTTCAGATGAAAAGCCTTAGGAGGAAGAATAAAGTTCAAATGATAGTAAAGCTAAACTATTTTTGCACCTTTCAGCTTATTTCAGATGAATAAAGGTGTACAAACTTGCACAGGGTTTAAAGGATATTGTGCTGTTTTCCTCAATAAGTGTTTCCTCAATAATGTGTATGCCTCAGTACGACTAGAGCTTAAATACCAATGTGCAATTTTACTAAAAAAGATTCATACACAATTAAGTCAAATAATTAACAGATGGATTTAGCCTGACAGTCTCATACAGAAGCTTGATGTAATATCAAAACAAGATACAGTTGTCCATTGAACAACTAAACCGTGGATGTTGTGTTATCCACTACTTTTTGGTTGTTTTATCCAAAGGGGAGAGACTTACATTGTTGAATACTGGTGTCAAACAAAAATAACTTACGAAAATGTTTTACAAAAATAACTTCTGAATGGCCAAATGTAATTCTATTGTAGTAAGGAATTTAGCTTACCTGCTCATGTCCATATCCAAATCCAAATCCAAAATGTGTCAAAGAAAGGCATGAAAAGAACAAAAGAAAACAAAATTTGAATGAGTGCTACACTTAAAATATTACTACACCCTTATAGCAATTCAAAATCTATCAACATATCAATTTACATCCTCCAGTATCTTGAACAATTTTATCAGGAATATCAAATACCTGCATACAAGAATACACAATTTTATAGGTTTCATTAATATCAGCAGTATCAATTTTCCCTAAATATATTTCAATCCAAATCTATCATACTGTTCTTCAATTGCACATTTTCCAGATTGCAAAATTCTTTATTGAATATGGATAATTCTGTCGGGTGATAAAGTCAAAGTTCCTTCCAGAATTCTGCGAACGCAAGAAAACTGAGACCCAATACAGTCTGTTTTGGAAGATGATACCCACTTAATACCAAAGCTGAGCCGCCCTATATGCATTCCTCAGGGAACGATTACTAGTTGGCTCATGTTTGCCAACCTGCAGAACCAAGGAAGAATTATTTGCTCCTGGATTTAGCAAGTGCAATTCATGAAGCTTGCTTTGTTCACAAAATATTATTAAATCTTACATTAATAGTTCTATTCAACAATTATAAAGAAATGAAAAATATTAGGGATCGATTCCCTTTCAGAAATGAGGAAAGTACAAATATATTAAATATATTTACTGTATATGCATTCCTCCAGGGAGCGATTACTAGTTGGCTCATGTTTGCCAACCTGCAGAATGGAGGAGAAATTATTTGCTCCTGAATTTAGCAAGGGAAATTCATGAAGCTGGCTTTGTTAACAAACTATTATTACATCTTACTTTCACAATTAACATCAAAATATTTGTCGTATTTTATGTAACTAGAGGGTGTTTTATTGTATGCTTGTTTGTTTGTTGTTGGTTTTTCCCCTTGTTTGTTTATTTTATTTTATCATTTTCTTGCTTTTGTTTTCATTTACAGTAAAATTTATTTTTGCTTACTCATTTCAAAGGGAATCAGGACCAAGTGTACTTAAGGTCCCATCCAGAATTTTAGGGTTAGGGTTTAGGGTTAGGGTTAGGTTTAATTTAGGGTTAGGGTTAAGGTGTAGGGTTAGGGTTAGTTTTAGGGTTAGGGTTCAGGGTTAGGGTTAGGGCATAGTTTTTGATGGGACCTAAAGTATACTTTTTCTTGGAATCAATCCCTAATATTTTTCATTTTTTTATGAAACTCTAAACAATTTTTCATAAGATCAGATTTTGAAAATGATTTTCATCAAAGAATATGTTTTTCTATTGTAAGTATTATTTTATATGTTGTTATACCATGGACACATGTTTAAAGGTAGTTGAGTGCCTATTAACTTGAAAGTGATTTCTGAAGAAAAGTATTTGGCAAGGAGATTAGTACAAGAAATGGGAAAACATGAACTGATACTGGGACAACTGACAAAGGATAAATCTGATTATTAGGTCACTAAGTCACCAACCTACAATCTTGGCAGAAATTCTTGGGACACTTGATATAAAAATGAGTGGTGTAGTTCAATTACAATTTGCATGTGAACTCAACAAGTTTCTCTCCAAGAAAATGATGTGAAAAAGCCATAGGGCATATCACATTTGAAAATAAATAGTGCACAAAACATTTAAAATAAAAATCATCTCTTTACAACATTTGAAGGGGGTGGGGATGGCAAAAGATATTGATAATGACTTCTTTACAGTGCAACGCATCAAACATTTAATCCATATTTTAAACATACTGTCTCCCCAATAAATAACTATAAAGAGTATAACAGTCTATGCAGCCATATTATAGCACTATCAATTATGTGACAATGTCAACATCATTATAAATGTAAAATTGTTCAACAACAAAACTATCCAAGTTACTCACGATTTTGTATCACTAATTTCAACAAAAAAAAAAAACACAATCATTAACAATCAATCTAAACCCAAAACAAGATGACACTTGAATTCAATTTAATAGCCTAAGTTTGAATTTATACATGACCGTCTGACAAGAAACATCAATTAATTACCAACATCACTAGCCTCATCTAATAAATTGACTTCCATCAACATCATCTCAAATCAAGTGCACAGGATTGGAATACATTGTCAGTAAGTCTGACCTAAATGCAAGCTTTGTTGCACTTCCTAACGAATAGATCTAGGTAGAAATGGCCTTGGACAAATTGGATTCTAGTTAAAAACATGTTTTATCAACATCATTGTTGCCTGTATAGATTCATTGAATGCCACAACCTTCTTCATTAGTCTTGCTACAAGGCTCAAGCTATCTATTTTTGAGAATATCAAAGGGTCATAACTCTTTACTTCCAGAGGGTGCACTGTTATTTAAGTACTATATTCATTCATTTCTAGAGCCTTGTTTGTTTAATTATATTGTAGACAATGTATAATATTTATTATTTTATATCTGCTCCGCATATGGACTTAGAGTATTATCAATGGATTAAAGGCGTTTAAACAAATGCATTCCATTGCAATTTTGAGACCTGCTACAGGAAACAGACTTGTTTCTTTTTTTGGCCTAAATGTTTACACTCATTTCATCTGAGTAAAGCTGGTAACATTGCTGATTCGTCCATTAATTTTGAGTATGATCATCCCTTACGATTTCCAGGCAATAAAATGTTCTTCAAATAGAAATCTGCACTTGCACGCAATTTAGTTACAGATGTGCTTAATTCAGCCATACCTTCTTATTTCATTAAAACCATCATAACTGTGACATTTTGATTAATTTTGGCAGCATTTAGTAAATCTCACACACCCGGGTCACCTGCGCTGTTGACGACTAGTAAATAATTAATGGCATAACTGTGCGTTAGGGGTGGTAGAAATGACTAATTCAAATTTATATTTTATAAGGCAATTAATTTAAAGCTATGAATATTCAATAGGATAATTATCGACCCTATGAAATGGGTAAACGACACCCATAGGCAATGCGACAAAAGTGATATCGTATATCAGTGTGTTCAAGTTTGATTGTTCCTCACTGCGAGTTGAGGAGTTTACTGTCTACGGCAGTACATACTATCTATACCAAGTAGATTTCACTTGATCAAAAGAAACCTTGCTTTAAAACAAGAGTTTAAATGTGCCATTTATCAAATTTATCAACACTTGATCAAATCAATGCGACAGAAACATAAAACATTATTATATCAAGCATTTTAATCTATCCCCACGGTGTAAAATTAAGTTTAAAATTGAACTTACACCAAAATTAGTATAAGCCAACAAATTTCATCAGAGATTCCAAAAAACATTTTAATTTTTAGAGGGAATGTATCACACAAATTTTGCCATTACAGGATTTTAACAAAAACACATGGCATGAAGTGGCTCCATTAATATTTCCAACAAACCAAACTTGCCATATTTTTCAACAAATTTCATTGTAATATATCAGATTCGCAAATGCCCTGAGGTAGAATTACTCTTCATTTTCTTTTCAAGTCAAAAGCTTTACAATGCTAGATGAGACGCATTATATGCCTACATGGCATGTCTAGTGTTGCGATAACATTTGTAGGATGATCAAGATTACAGCACTTTGAATTGAAAATCTCAACCATTAGTTTCAATGGGATTAGGCCATACCCAAAGAGATGCGGCACACGCTGGAAGATGTTACTTTTGGAGTGTATTGACCCAGCAAAATGGCCCAATTGGGAGTTATTGTATCCCATGTGGCAACATTGATCTTATGTTCCATATCCCATTATCTTGATGGCTTCAAAGTATATTGCTTCTGGCTTGTGCTTTGTTATACTCTCATCGATACAAAAATGGCAAGTGGTTTATAGTTATGATTTTCTTTATGGTTGGTGCCTTGCTATACTCTCATCAATACAAAAATGGCAAGCAGCACCCGACGCCATGTTTATGGAAGTTCATTTATGCAATACATATAAGACCGCATACTGTTCAAAACTTCATACTATGTTGAGGATTTTGAGTGCATGTGAGGATAAGTTGTAATCGGCAGAGCAACAACATGTCAATACTAGGATTTCTCTTATTATTATTTTGTTTAATCTTGTATAAAGAAAGACTTCTGTCAAACTGAAAACACTTACAAACATTTTCCATACATAATATTTACATTTGTTATGAGATTATTGTGTTGAAAGGGATTAAAGCGTGTAAAAGAAGTTCATCACAAATCAACAACTCTATATCTGATGCATATGCATATTTATATTCTTATCATGCTTAAGCCTCCATTGTGGGATAAAATACACGGAGGGAGGGATGGATCATTTTTGATTTGTGATTAACAACTCTGCAACATATTTGAATCCCTATATCACCTGATTTAAAAAGAAGTCAGCCCATGATTTTGGCATTTGCTTGAAGCAGAGGCCAATTTTTCTTCCTAGTCATTTTGTATTTGTATTTTCAACATCGAAGCTATGCCTTGGCTTAGAACAGAACATGCCAGGCTGCTAGTATTTAAAGTACAAATTTCACTAGACATCCTGATATATGTTCACCAAACACACACTCTCTTATTCATATCACCAGATTTATTCCACACCATATAAACCAAGATGTTAAGATTTCCTATTTCAACCCATGTTTAGAATTACAACCAAATCTAATTTTCCATCAATTTCAAGTGTCATGACTCAAGTCATGCTGTAAGCTGATGTGTTATTTGTTGCCATTGTGAAGGCAACAATACCTTCCTTCATGCTTATGTTGATATGGAAATCTTGAATTGTAAAATATTGCTTTGTAAAGGGGAAATGAAAACACAGAATATAATAAAACCAAATGTTTAACTCTTTAAGCTGATTTAAAGTTGTACTTTCACTATTTCACCATATTTGAATGCTCTAAGCCTATTTGAACCAGGATTTTCATCATTTTTGACATGGTTTTTGACAAATTTAAAGTTACTCCATTCCCATCAGAAATACATTTTGCAAAAGGAACAGTTTCAAACAATTCAAAAGAAAACATCCGGATATGTAGAAACAAAAAATTTCCAGGTTTCTAAAACCTTAGAATTATCAAAACATCACAATTATAGAAAACAGAATTTCCAAATTACCTGAATCTATTTGAAATTACTTCAAGCTAATTCACAATTCCAAGCATTTGAAGATGTCTTTTCAAAAGAAGCTGTGGACACTTTCAAAAAGTGTCAACTAGCCAAAAGTTTATATTGCAGTACTTTGTGTCAAGATGAGAAATCCCTTCCCAGCCTCCAACAAGATATGACATCCATAATAATGTGTTGGATCACAAACAGTTTGGATATGAAACCATGCAACTTCAGCCTAGACAATGTAACCTATAAGAATTTAATTTCCACAATTTACATGCTGTTTGTCTTGTGGGGGTTGCAGAAACATTCTCTATAATTGAACCGCATAAGGAAAAAATTGTATCAGTTCCATTATGCAATAAAGACCTTTGGTGTGAAATTTGACCTTCAGAAAAAACACAAAAAACCGAGGTTAGGAAACATTTGTTGACAACATATTTTGTTAAAGAATCGTAAGGAGATGGAAATGAGATAAAATCTTCAAATTCCTAATGCTTTCTTTACATTTTTCTATTAAACTACATTTTAAAACAGATTTATGAACAGTTTAAAGCTTGTAGAGGTCAAAGGAATAACTATCAGAACATAATGGATCTACATTGGTGATTGGTATGCAACTTTGAAAAATCGAGTTTTAAGATTAAAAACAGTGAGAACAGCACCAACTGACCAGCAAGGGAACTTTGGATGGATCAAAATAGATTCAAAAGATAAGTAAAAACAATGGGAAATAGGTTAAAAACAATTTATTGACTTATCAACATCCAAAGGGGTAAAAAACATATAACAACCGACGTTTCGAACAGATAAACCTGATCTTTAACAAGGAAGATAAAAACACAAGACAACCTAATACAACAAGAGAAGAAAAGCAAATGACTGATACTGTGTAGCTATGTACATATAAAAATAGAATACAATAGGTCACACATTCACACAACAAAAGAAATCAAGATCAAGAGGATAAAATTGATAAAATTAATGAAGTTAGAATGGCCAATAGAAAGCCAATTGGTTAAGAATAATATGGGTATGGAATGCCATTCTGGTCAAAATAGAAAACAAGATGAAAGCTGAATTAGAGATGGGGGGGGGGGCAATTTGGAAATTACCAAAAGCCTAACGAAATGGGGACCACTGTTGACACACGTCCACACTCATTAACTGCAGAGCCCGCCTAGGTGGGGCAGCCATGACGTACCAACGTCTCCATGCGTTGGCTCCGCCTCCCAGTCCCTACAGTGGAATGCAGACAGTGTCAAGGTGGCCCGGTTTTGGAAACAAGAAACAAACTAAGTGAGGGAGAAAATGGAGGAAGACCGGAATGACAGTCCAGATATCATGAAAGAAAATTTAGCGATGACTTTTAGCGTTCATACCAAAGGGCTGTAGAGTATTAAGTTTGGTAACCCATTTGGACTCAAGGGCAAGTCTATGGTAAACATCATTGCGTTTAGGCCTGTCTATGGCTATGATAGAAATG
>JXSR01S017836.1:44465-59759 GCA_000969725.1 Ophiothrix spiculata
ATCAGCTTCTCCCTCTGCAGATAGGCAAATGGATGCCCATTCTGAAATGTCATGAAATACTGTGCAATTTTTCAACATTATTATGTTCTGAGCTGTCCGATTTACAGTAAAATCGGACAGCTATATTGGACAGAATACAAAATATCAGATTTTGAACATAATAATGATAAAATATTGGATGGATTTTTTCTCACGATACTCAAAGATAATGGTCTCGCTATGAGTTTTAAAAATATGGAGCTCGACGCTGTGCATCTCGCACGATATTTTGTAAAACTTATGCTCGATCAATATCTTTTTTTGTATCATGCTCAATCCATCCAACAATTTTTATATCAAAATATCAGGAGGTACAATGAGGCAAACTACATGAGAGCTTGGAATGTACATCCATGTAGATTCCTAGGATGGACATCCATGTACATTCAACTGACAAGCGACGTGGTAGGATGTGTAGGTATAACGCATAGGTACAACCACATAGGCACAGTTGAATATGTAGCTTGCAGGCACTGCCGTTTGAGGCGCGCGAGATCGATCGAGCGCCCTTGCACGCCTGAATTGCTTTATGAGAGTGCGATTCATCGTGCGCCTTGAATGATACGTACCGCGTTGTCATTTTTAAAAGAAATTTTATTTACACAAGTGACATGGAATAAAATGTTCAACCACCGCGCGGTTTATGATCGGATGTTGTTGTGTTCCACCATTAGCGTTTATGTTATACAAATCGGAAACATGTACGAAAAGGAACACGATGTGAACGGTGAATTTTTTACCGGACGACCCTCATGTTTGCTGTGATTTTGCTTCTGGTATAAAGCTGGTGTTTTCGTGTCGATAATTCACGATTGTTTGCAGTTCCACGGATCCGGATTTCTACTTCATATGACAAATCATGCCTAAATCATATATAGTGCTTTTGTCTACTTTTGGAAATTGGAAATTACAAGGCATAGGATTTAAAAAGATGGGACTGTGTTCGTTAGTGAGGTGTGGTGTACTATGTCATCCCGGGATGTTGCGTCAAATCCAGAATGTAAAGAGAGATGACCGGATCCAAGGGGCTGCAAAGAAGTCCCTTGGCATAATGTTAAATATATAAAACAATTATGATTCGCTTATTTTATTAATAATACAGATCGCTCCCCTCATTTACTCCAGAAGAGCTTTTCTAATTGCTCTTCTAACGCTCCCCTAAAAAGCTCCAGGAGAGCTACATATTGAGCCCCTGCAAATTTCAAACGGCAGTGCCTGATGTGATCACAACCTTCAGCATAACAGGTCGGCATGTTTTCCCTTATTTTTGTTTTAGACAAATGTTATAGTATCAAATAGGATTCTGACTTTTTCCTCATAGTCTTAACGTGTGGTAAAACTGTCCACCCTGTTTGTTTGGAACCGAAACGCATGTGTTGGGTGATTTACATAAATTATGACGTCACTTCTTCCCCGGCGTATATGCTGCGGAAGTAGTTATGTCATTACGTGTATTGTGTTAATATGTGTGATCAGTGGAACCACTTTGGACATGATCATTTGTTTGGAACCAGATCGCACGTGTTGGGCTCCGTATTTCAGGGCTGGCGACCTGTAACAATTCCAGAAGATTGCCCACGGAAGATACGGCGGAAGGGGATTTTGATTCTAACTGTTTTGAGTACCTGTGGATTATACGCTGAGCGGAGTATCCGATGGAAATTACTGTAATTGTCATAAATATGACGTCACTTCTTCCGCAGCGTATGATTCCACTGATTATAGGTACTAATGGAATAGCCACAAAAATCACACCATCTTTTCACCTGGGTTTTTGTTCACAAACTGAAAATGACAGGGATGACCTGGTCTATTATAAGACTCTTTTCCAAAACATGCTGCATGATTGTGCTTACCTTTGCTTCTTTTGGATTCAAGAGTACTAAAACTACAAATGAAATTATTCCCCATGTGGTAAAATGCTCACCGTATTTGTTTGGAACCATTGGTTCAAAGCGTCCTTTGCAACAAGAAATTTGCATAAATCATGACATGTCACTTCCGCAGTGTATTAAGATTAATATACTGTCTCCAAAACAGGGGAATTGCATTTTTCTAAACAAGGTCATTAGTAGAAGGCATGCTTGAAAGTAGTGGAACTAACTGCAGCATTTTATAGATATAACTCATATACCCCGACGGGGTCAAAAGAGATTTCTAATAAATATCAAAATATCAAACACGAGTATGAAAGCACTTCGAAATTGAAAGCATTTGAGCACTTTTTGTGCTTTTATTAGAAAAGACATCCATCGGAGAAAAGAGGGTATATAATCATAAATTGGTAAGCAATTTATAACTCCAACAATGTATAAATGTATTATGTCCCTTTTTGATTATCGTATTAGCCCTTTGAGTCCGAGATGCTGTCGCCATTGCAAGCTACACAAGCTATGGTTAGAACCCAAAATTTTAACCATGGGAGAATTAAACAGCAAAAGCCCAAACAATCCTTATTTTTGCCTGACAATAGTACCTTTTTGGGGGTTTGTCTTGGAGAAGGGGTAAGATTAGAGTCTCCAGTTCCAATTTAAATGGTTTATGATGGTTGTATTTTGATTTTCATGGGAAACAAGATTAAGATTATCAATATTTTCAATCTTTTCCTTTCTTTCACACATATACAGATTTTGGCGAAAAATTTTGAAGGATTTCAGGATATCTTCAAGAGATTCCTGCAGGAGACGGGACCATCTGTAGAATGGAGCAGGATCAAACCACCACCGAAAGATGCGGTAAGTGGTAGAAGTAAAATCGTCTCATTTTATTTTTTGTTCAAAGTTTAACATAAATATGGAGATTTTGTGTTAACAAGAGAATGCACAACATTGCACTGTTTGTGTCTTGAGTTTAATAAAAGTTTGTATCACAGTAAAAAATATTTGATAATTTGGTTCTACCAACAGTGTCACATTGTTGTGGCATTTTATTTTTTTCCTTCAGTTTCTACAAAGCCATGAAAAATAAGGCAAGCAAAGGCCATTTTATAAAGAAGAATACAAACCTAAACTGTAAACTTGATCTAAATTGTAAATTTCTTTTGTTCAGACTATAGTTAGACGTAGACAATTATTTAATTTGATCTTTTAAAAATTGAACTATGATAGAAATTTGTGATTTTTTATTTATCTGTTTTAAACATAAGAAATTATTTTTCTAGCAGAACATAATTGGGCCCAGTAGACAATTTTAGACAATATAACTCTCAGTTCTTAGAGTGATATCTGATTTCTTAAGTGATTTAGATGTATAATAGGCATCACAAATGACTATGGAGCCATCCTATTTGAGTAAAACCTGAAGATACATTGTACTACATCTCATTTTGGGTAAATACATGTGCAATGTTAGGTACACTTTACTTCATACAGACTGCTAAAAAGAAGCAAGGACTTGTGCTTCTAATTGCAGAGGAATACTAAAATAGATCTTTCAGGAGCATGGTTAGAATTTCTGTGAGAATCCGAGAATCAATTCTTGCAAAATTTCTCCTGGAACACTTGCAAGAATTCAACTAGATTTCCATAAACTTCTGTGTGACAAATTGATTTTAAATCAAAGATTCTCATATTTTTTTTTATTTTTTTTGGTGAAATGAACAAAAGAGGTTGTATGTGAAGCTGTTGGCGTGATATTCATTCACTAGGATCTGAATTTGATTTAGGAAGAACTCACGAAGAATGATGACTTTCACTCTTCAAAAAAACAAAAGTTTTCTGAATGGTGGGCTAGAAACAAGTATGAGATATAATGGGGCCAAAGAGTATGAAATATTACCCAGAAACCCCATAGGGTAAACAAATATTGGCATTATATTTTGCAGATTATATCATATTCAAAACTACCCGACTATGACCCAGAAATGGCCCCAGACTTGCTCAACAAGTTGGTAGTAGTGAAGCTGAATGGTGGTCTTGGAACGAGTATGGGATGCACGGGGCCAAAAAGTATCATTAATGTCAGGAATGAATTCACCTTCCTGGATCTTACAGTACAACAAATTGAGGTACGTTAGTATTGAATGGTGGCATAGGAACAAGTATGGGATGTACAGGGCCAAAGAGTATCATTAGTGTTAGGAATGAATTCACCTTCCTGGATCTTACAGTACAACAAATTGAGGTATGTTAGTATTGAATGGTAGCCTAGGAACAAGTATGGGATGTACGGGGCCAAAGAGTATCACCAATGTCAGGAATGAATTCACCTTCCCGGTTCTTACAGTACAACAAATTGAGGTAAGATATGTTCCTAAGATAGCATTGAATTGTGGCCCAGGAACAAGTATGGGATGTGTGGGCCCAAAGATTATCATTAGTGTCAGAAATTTACCTTCCTGGATCTTTCAGTACAACGATTTGAGGTACTTTAGTATTGAATGGTGGCCTAGGAACAAGTATGGGATGTACAGGGCCAAAGAGTATCATCAATATCAGTAATAAATTCACCTTCCTGGATCTTACAGTACAACAAATTGAGGAAAGTATGAATGGTGGCCTAGGAACATGTATGGGATGTACAGGGCCAAAGATTATCATCAATGTCAGGAATGAATACACCTTCCTGGATCTTACAGTACAACAAATTGAGGTATGTTAGTATTGAATGGTGGCCTAGGAACAAGCATGGGATGTACGGGGCCAAAGAGTATCATTAATGTCAGGAATGAATTCACCTTCCTGGATCTTACAGTGCAACGAATTGAGGTATGTTAGTATTGAATGGTGGCCTAGGAACAAGTATGGGATGTACGGGGCCAAAGAGTATCATCAATGTCAGGAATGAATTCACCTTCCTGGATCTTACAGTGCAACGAATTGAGGTATGTTAGTATTGAATGGTGGCCTAGGAACAAGTATGGGATGTACGGGGCCAAAGAGTATCATCAATGTCAAGAATGAGTTCACCTTCCTGGATCTTACAGTACAACAAATTGAGGTAAGATAGTATTGAATGGTGGCCTAGGAACAAGTATGGGATGTACAGGGCCAAAGATTATCATCAATGTCAGGAATGAATTCACCTTCCTGGATCTTACAGTGCAACAAATTGAGGTAAGATAGCATTGAATGGTGGCCTAGGAATGAGTATGGGATGCACTGGGCCAAAAAGTATCATTAATGTCAGGAATGAATTCACCTTCCTAGATCTTACAGTACAACAAATTGAGGTAAGATATGTTCCTGGGCCACAATTCAATGCTATCTAAGATAACATTGAATTGTGGCCCAGGAACAAGTATGGGATGTGTGGGCCCAAAGATTATCATTAATGTCAGGAATTAATTCACCTTCCTGGATCTTTCAGTACAACGATTTGAGGTACGTTAGTATTGAATGGTGGCCTAGGAACAAGTATGGGATGTGCGGGCCCAAAGATTATCATTAATGTCAGGAATGAATTCACCTTCCTGGATCTTACAGTACAACAAATTGAGGTACGCTCGTATTGAATGGTGGCCTAGGAACAATTATGGGATGTACGGGGCCAAAGAATATCATTAATGTCAGGAATGAATTCACCTTCCTGGATCTTACAGTACAACAAATTGAGGTAAGATAGCATTGAATGGTGCTCTTGGAACGAGTATGGGATGCACGGGGCCAAAAAGTATCATCAATGTCAGGAAATTATGAGTTCACCTTCCTGGATCTTACAGTACAACAAATTGAGGTAAGTTAGCATTGAATGGTGGTCTAGGAACAAGTTTGGGATGTACAGGGCTAAAGAGTATCATCAATGTCAGGAATGAATTCACCTTCTTGGATCTTACAGTACAACAAATTGAGGTACGTTAGTATTGAATGGTGGTCTAGGAACAAGTATGGGATGTACGGGGCCGAAGAGTATCATCAATGTCAGGAATGAGTTCACCTTCCTGGATCTTACAGTACAACAAATTGAGGTACGTTAGTGTTGAATGGTGGCCTAGGAACAAGCATGGGATGTACAGGCCCAAATTAAAGATTATCATCAATGTTGGGGAAGTTGCCCCGGGCAACACCTCTAGGGGGGCGCCAAATCGTCACTACATGAAAAATAATTGGACCAACATTTCTGAAATTAGCAAATTTTTGCCTTAAATTTTTTGTGCGCTCCGAGCGCCCTTACAATTTCAGTATTTTTAAGCTTAAATAAGCAAATATTATTGCTAAAAAAAGGAAAACAATTTCCGCAAAAAAAAATTGTGTTTTTTGGCAATAATATTTGAAAAATTAAGACAAATTATACCCATTTTCGCCAAAAAAAGAGGTGTTTTTTCAAAGCTATTGGATTTTTTTTTTGGGGTGTACCTTCCCCCCCCCACCCCGTGCCAGTTCCATTTCTTTGCCCCGGGCGCCAGACACCCTAGCTACGCCCCTGATGGTTAAGGTATGGTTAACTACAATAAGTGTCATGACCAAAGACAAAAAACATAATAATAATTTGAATAAATAAACAGCCAACATATCAATAGCATTTGCTGTAGAATTGTATATATGTGACATGAATAAAGGAATGAGTCGGATGTCGTAAATATTGATTTTGAGTTACAGGCAAACCTGAAACTGAATCTTCAAAAAAAGAGCTGAAACCATTAAATTCTGCATCAAAGAGCTTAAATTTGGCCGATTTATCAAGAAAAGAGTTGAAAAGTGTAATAGAAAGAGCTGAAATCAGCTGAAAAGTGAAATAAAAAGAGCTGAAATCAGCTGAAAAGTTTCAGATCTGTTAAACAGGACATTAAAGGTTGATAATTCTTTTGTTTTTCATTGTTTTTAAAGCTCAAAGAATTATTGTATCTCTGGAACCAGATGACCAATTTCGATGGGATTTGGATCAAAATGTAGTATTTTTAATGCTTAATTAGATTGTAATTAAAAATCAAAATTGAAAATTGATGAAATGTTACTCATTTCCTTTATAATCGCGTCACATATTACTATCAAAATGAAGTGAAAAGACTGTGGCTATCTACTTGCAACAAACTATATATAAGCTTTTTAATCAGAAATGGAATTTTTTTTAAATTTTTCTTTTTTTTCACAGCATCTTAATAAGACCTATGGCTGTGATGTACCGCTGGTGCTCATGAATTCCTTCAATACAGACGAAGACACCAACAAGATTCTCAGGAAATACAACGCTTGCCAAGTCAATATTCACACCTTCAATCAAAGCAGGTATGCATGCTTGTGTCATGTGAGTGCAAAATAACTGCAATGGCTGCCAATTGTATTTATTTAATTAGGTATTCAAACACGCTACAGAGTTGTTCATCGCCAACCAAACAACGATGCATCCATGCGTCTGCGTTTTTTTATCGCGTGAGGGTGGCTTCAGCCACCCGAGCGTGATAAAAATACGCCGACGCATCGGATGCAGAGTTGTTGATTGGGGATGAACAACTCTGTAACGTGTTTGAATACCTTTCAACAACGAAAAGCTTCCTGAAAACATATGAATTAAATTCTATCAATTTAAGATACTAAATCTTCATGAAATATTTAGCAGAATCCGAAGCAAAATGCTAGTTATTAATATAATGTCTGTTGCTTTGTCGTTTTTAACTGTTCCCAAAACTGTTCCCAAATGCCAGTCCTTGCACGTACTCAAGTTTCCGACGCGCGATGACTTACGTGTAGGCCTACTGCGTAAACGCACTTCCGTGTACGATGTGCCGTGCGTGACGCGCTTATTTGAATATCAACTGTGGATTCATCACAAATCAACAACGGCGCGCTCCTGTGTAAGAAGATACGGTGAGTTGTTGAACATCTGACCATTAGAATGCAAAAAATCCTTCAAATTGTGTCTCCCACATGTCAGTGGCTCTTGAGATGGTTCTTCAAGTGAAAGTAATAAGAAACATTTAAAGAGCCACTGACCCTAGACTGGACATTCTGCAGTGTACAATGCAATTTGAAATTGAAAAATCGCAGCTATTGCAGATATGACTTTCTTGCACTTACATGAGGGTTTGGCATAAATTTCATTAATCGGTTGCCTGTTTCCAAGGTTGCTGGATCACTCTCAAGCTGGTTTCAGACTTGACTGTTGTGACAGGCAAAAATTTAAAGTGCGCAAACTCGACCTTGTCACATCTCCTTGCCGTACGATAAGCCGATATATCTATTACCCTGTCGTGATGGTGGCAACGGCACAATGTTTTGAGTTGGAATAAATTCAACTTTTCTTATGACAGACCATTGCGGCAATATGCAAATGTGTCGTGCTACTGTACGACAACTATAAAATGCAGATGTTTGGTCGTGTGCGGCAATGACAGCTAGTCTGAAACCACCTTCACACACGCTGATGAAGACACCAACAAGTTTTTTCAATTGGACAGTATTTGTACCTTCAGTCAAGCAAATGCAGATGTTGGCATTTGGAAATTTTAATTTTATTATAAACTAGACGTCAGAGTGTTCACTCAGCCAGTAGGCATCAATTATGGTATTTGTTGTGCTTTTGACCACTAATTTCTATGAAGAACAACACCCAGGTGTATTATTTTATATGACAATGATGTGAACAGGATGAAGAAGTATATATAAATCGAATATACATATGTTGCCTTTAAAAACTTTTGACATAATAGAATATTGAAAATTCAGTTAGGGGAGCATGGTCGAGCGGTTAGAGCACGGGTCTCGTAATACAGAGATTGTGGGTTCGAGCCCCGGGCCGGGCGGTTTTCGTCTCCTTGTTTCCTTGGGCAAGAAACTTTACTCTACTTGCTCCGTGGTCGGACAGTCACGTAAAGCCGTGGGTCCCCTGTACGATATAGACTCCTTCATGGGGTATGCATGTTATGCAAGTACTTGTATCATTGATTGATTGATTGATTGATCTTACATCACAAGCAATTTAGTCATAATAATATATACACATGTTGTCTTTAAAACTTTAACATATATGCGACGTAAAAAAGGAAATTTGGTCATATCACAATACAAGTAGTTTCAGGATTATAATCTCTTTGTATTGAAGGATTGCTTGAACATACAGCTCAATTTTATTTATTTTGAATTTTCAGGTATCCACGAATCAACAAAGAATCTTTACTACCGATTGCCAAAGACTGGTCTGTTGGCGGTGAAAACCATGAAGCGTAAGTCTATCTAAAGTTAAAATAAATGAATAAATAAATAGAGGATACATATAACACATAGATAGTAATGACATTAGTGTTTAAATTGTTTTTCTCTAGGACCCTCAGATTTTTTTCACTGATTTATTTGGTAGTATGAAAAACAGATGCCAAAAAGGGAATTTGTGTATGTACTAAAGATATAAAGAGAAAGATACTTGTCTGTCTATACCAACTAGTGTAATGGCGTCATCACCATGGGTTGGGCTCAAATTGGGAGAATTTTAGTCCACTTAAGCGTCACCCAAGTCAAATCAAGTGCAGAGATTAATTTGTACATAATCATGCATACACAGCATAACATGAACAGTATATACATGAACTTAGCATAAGATAAGTGCATGTTTTCAGTATCCCCTGATCAGCAATGAAATCAACATCAAAAGCAAAAATCTGAATACCCTCAATTTGAACTCCATATCATAAAAATGGCCCAAATTCTGGGTTCCGTGTATTTCTATGGTGTGTATAAAAACAAATGAATCTTTGACCCCTTTGGAATATTGCCATAGCTCAAACAATATATCTTATCTCTCACTCAAAGCTTCTCGATATACATATACCGGGTGAGTCAATAAAAACGCAGTGATTTGTTGGAAGCCATATTGTAAGAACAAAAGCAATCTCGAACAAATAATGTTAATTTCTAAATACGTCATTAATTGACCTTTCAAATAGTGAAAGAATGGTGAGAATTGATCAAGGCATTGTAAAGATGTACTTATTTAATAATATGGTACGAAAAAAGAGTTCTGTCCAACTGTCGTGCATATGTTTTATTTAAAAGGAGGGCATAATTCAGCCATTATCTTTTTGGGTGGCCCTGAAAAGGGGAGCCTGGTGGCCCTGAAAAGGGCTGTTTGGGCTTGGTGGCACTGAAAAGTGTCGTTTGAGTTTATCAAAGTTTCACCAACGTCCAGAGCGTCTATGGACATGGCGTCCTTGAAGATTGACATATTCTGGGCTTGTATTTCCATGTTTCAAGCTGCCCATCTAACTTCCCTGGTACGTCTGAACTCTTTAAAGGCAGGCGTAATGCGATTACGCAGCTGTTGAAGACTGACAGGAGGGTCTTGATAGTGACCATAGATAAAAATCCAGTGGAGATAGATTTTGGCTCTTGGCTGGACATTCAGCTTGATGTTCTATTCCAACCACACGATTGCCAAACAGCTCTTGAAGGCAGCTACATACGGCTTATAAGGCACAGTGAGCAGGAGCACCATCTTGCATGTACCACACTCTGCAAAAAGTGCTATTCTGCTGTCGATGAAAGGACCTGCGGAGACCTGGAACGATGTGGTTAATGATGCCTAAGTTAAGCATGGCTATCGATAGAGCGTTTGAAGAGGCATGTACATTTGGACAAAACTGATTTCGTACCATATATTATTGAAATAAAGATATCTTTGCAATACCTTGATCAATTCTCACCATTCTTTCACCATTAGAAATTAACATTATTTGTCCAGGGATTGTTTTTGTTCTTACATTATGGCTTCCATCAAATCATTGCGTTTTTATTGACTCACATGGTATGTAATGATGATCAACATGCATGATTAGAAAGGCGAAATGTAAAATATAAAAATATGTGTTCAAAATTTTTACTCAATTTTCACATGTATTTTATATATGAACTTTTTGCAAAAGGACGCTAACAATAAAATCTGCTCCATTTCCACCTTTGTATTTTTCAGATGGTATCCACCGGGTCACGGAGACGTGTACCAATCTCTATACAACTCAGGTTTACTTGATTCCTTCATTAATCAGGGCAAAGAGTATATGTTTATATCCAATATTGACAATTTAGGTGCCACAGTTGATCTCAGTATCCTTTTTTATCAAATAGTGAAATAAGATTCATCAATGAGAGTTTCTGTGACTCAACAGCTTTTGTTTTTTATTGAGGTAGTTGAAAAGATTTTGAGTTTCAGAGACTGATTATGATTTTTTCTTTTTACATTTATTACCTTTTTGTATCACTCATTGAAATGTGTAGAAATGATTTTACATTTGTCTGTATTTGCCTAGAATTACAAAGAATTAATAATATACAAATTATCTATATATCAGTCTCTATTACAGGAACAACGACTTGTACTGTTTTAAGTAAGACAAAGTATCTGATATATGTGACCCGTCACATCGAAAGGTACCTTAAGGTCGGCATAGTAAATTACGAGATACGGGCCATTGAAGCCGACTATAGTCAAAAATCACGTCCAAGGTCGAATTTCTAATTTCATCAGAAACGTTACCTTTGAAGTGTATTCTAATATATTAATCAGGTTCCAACATCCAGAACTTAAAACAAATTTTGTAAAAAATTAAATTAAAATCCTTTCTCCATTCAAGTTTTACCAGTACAGAAACTGATTTTCTCAGAACTATAGTTTTCTGAATCAGCCTGATGCCTTTTACCAATTTGGATGTAACTTTGCAATCGAACATCCAATAACCAAAAACAAGGTGTCATTTTAAAGCTTAAAATATAATCTTTCAGATGAGACTAAAAAAATCAGTTTTCATTTTGGGACCCTTAAGGAACCTTTCGATATGATGGGTCACATATATCAGTCTCTGTTACAGGAACAACGACTTTTACTGTTTTAAGCAAGACAAAGTATCTGATATATTACCAAGCTCTTTTGCATATTCTGGTGATTGTTGTACCTGAGTATAGTACATGTACTCTCAGGTTAAAACAAAACGTCTGAACACAAAATAGATTAATTGTGTGCTGACTATACATTGATATGTAATGGAAGTGCACTCCCTTTGATATTGAAAGTCGGCTACAGTTTTAATGATGAAATGTTCTTGAATTAAGCCAAAAAAAAAGAACTCTGTCTCAGCGTACTTAAGGTCAAAACCCTAAGCGCTATGCGTTTTTTTAGTAAAAAAAAGGCTACGCGGATGCGGAAATACCCCTAATTTTTTTTTATTGCATTTTTCGGCCACTAGTTGTTTTTTTCGCGGCCGTGTATTGAACTTTTTTTCCAGTAGTAGGGAAAAAAATGAAAATCTCTCAAAAACCTATTTAAAAAAAAGAAATGCGCTAAATTTGGATTTTTAAAAGCTATGCGCATGGAAAACTGAGACAGACTTATTTTTTTCTTTGGCCTTATCTGTGAGGAATCTTTCAATGTGGCCAATACCCAGGCCAATATTTGCCATATACCAACTCTTTTGTGTTGTTTCCATATTCCTTGACCATATCCATCAGAAATTTTGAGTTTACTTTTAGGAGAAGGCAATAGAGAGTTTGTGATGGAAGTAACTGACAAGACAAGAGCTGATGTCAAGGTATGAAGTAATTCATTAAATGCCTTGTGATAACTGAAGGGAGGTCGGAGCCTCACGATTTCTGAAAATTTATTTTGATCATAACTTGAAAACTAATGAAGTAAACTATATAAAAGTATACATTTTTAGAAAGGGAATTTCACAAGGAATCTATTTATAGCATCAGATTCTTGATTTAAGAACTCGCTTTTCAGTAACTCACCAAAAACAAGTTATTTTGCCAAAAATTTTTGAACAAGCTTAGGAAAAATATTATCCGGCCAAAATGTTCAAAAATAGGCATAAGTCATCTATATCGATGGTTCTAGGGAATGTTTTCTCAAATTTTTGTTTAATCCCTTAGTTTTGACAATTTTGGTCCGAATAGGCCAAAAATTCATTTTTTTCAAAAAATCATGATTTTTGGGCATTTTTTTGCACTCTTTGGCCATTTTTGTGAAAACTAAGAAGTTAATCAAAAATTTGAGAAAACATTCCCTAGAACTATCGATTTAGATGATTTTTACCAATTTTGAACCATATTTGCCAAATAATCCTTTTTAGGCTTGTTCAAAATTTTTTGGCAAAATAAATCGTTTTTGGCGAGTTTCTAAAAATGGAGTTCTTAAAATTTAATTTTGATGCTATATATGGATTCCTTGTAAAATTTCCTTTCTAAAAATGTATACATTTATCTAGTTTACTTTATTAGTTTTCAAGTTAAAATAAAAACCATTTTTAGGGATTGTGAGGCTCCGACCTCCCTTAAAGGAGCTTGATCCGATTTTTCAAAATTTAGTTTTCAATGCCATATGAAAGATGACCAATAAAGAAGTCTAAATTTCAAATTTAAGCTGAATCTGTCAAACCATTTTGATTTTATGGACAATTTTGTATTTCAGAGCCGCCTATATGTTACTATGTAATATTATTTATGGTTACCATAATTAGACACATTTTTAGTCTATATCTCCAAAACGAAACTTAACTCGGCCATGAAATTTCACATGGGTTATGAGAAAAATATTAGCAATATTTTGGAACCAAAATCTAAAGAAGTTTGAAAAATAATCGAAGCAATTCGACCAAGCTCCTTTAAAGGAGCTTGGTCCAATTGCTTCAGGTATATATTTTTTAAAAGTTTTGATATTTTGATTTGAAAATAATGCTCATATTTATCTCATAATCCATTTGACATTGTACGGCTGAAATTGATACCGTTTTGAAAACGTGTTTGTTTATGGTAACCATAATTAGTTTACACAGTAAGGTATGTGCTATTCTAAAATACAAAAATGCCCTTAAAATCAAACAGTTTTACCAATTCAGCTGAAATTTTGAAACTAAAACCTTTTTCACAATGATCTTTCATATGGAACTGAAATCCAAATTGGACCATGCTCCTTTAAATATTGTGATGCGTGTTTATTGACCCCTGGAAGGTCATTTCAAACCATGTATTAAGGTCCCATCCTAAATTTTTGAGTTGGGTTGAGAGACAAGTTTTAGATGGAAGCCAAAGTGAACTTCTTTCCATCTTTTGCATTGTACTTATGTTTTATGCATCATGTGTGCTGATTTCAGAGTATTTGTTGTTAGATGACATCAAGTGGAAAAATCATTGTGTTGATTGCATCAACAGGTTGATACAGATTAGACTATGATTGTTTCAAACCAATTTAGAAAACGAACATGACTTTCAGAATCAGTCATACAATATTATCAATGTTTGAAAGACCTTGTCACAAAAATAATAGAATCTCGCATGAGAAATTGATCTTCCCTTCATTTAGTTGCAACACCATAATAAAGCCATGTGCCATCTTGAGCAGGTTTCAGACTGTCTGTCGTGGTAAACGCAACGCATGACCGGTGTGACGTCAAAAATTTCAAGTGCGCAAACTCAACTTTGTCACACCTGGAAAATTTTGCGATAAGCCGATATATTGATTACCTTGTGATGGTTGCAATGACACATCGTTTTGAGTTGGAATAAAGTCAACTTTTCTTGTGACAGACCATTGCAGCGATATTCAAATGTGTCATGATGCAGCTCAAAATTGCAAACATCGCAGCTACAAGCTACAACGGCGACAGCTACTCTGAAACCACTTTTACAAGCAACGACGCAGTGCGTAAACGTGTCTGAACTTGAGTGTTAACGCTCTTGAGAAAGTAGTCAATATTACGTGTCTTTGCTATTTGACTAATAAAATACCTCAATGGACTTATAAATACAGAGTGTCCACGAATGATTTATACCCAGTTTCTAAAAATCTGAAAAAATACTAAATCGCAATTTTTCATAAAACGAACAGCTTTTTTACATTACTAGATAAGTCTTCAACATTTTCCATAGGTTTCATCAAAATGTCATGCTTCATTGCTTTATGCGTTGACGTAATTGAAAATCTAGGCAAACATGGTTTTGATCTGTAAAAATAATCGTGCAGGTATAATAAATACTTGTAATATGCACACTTACTTATGTTTGTATAGTATAATGAATACAACTTGACCAATTTAAAATCTTCTTTCTTTGGTTTTGTAATTTTCTATGTTCTACAAAAAAGAATTATATACCTTGGAGACTTCCAAATCTATTCCTACACAAAATAGCGATATGTGTACCGCCGCGGCAAAAGGGCCCAGTTGTCGACCCCTACATGTTGATCATTGTAGCATATCTGATGTATACAATACCATACATTAGATATGCTACAAGGAGCAACATGTTCAATACTGTATAAAAATATTTGGAGAATATAATCAAAACTGGTAAGTACTTACTTCCTATATGTGTACCGCCGCGGCAAAAGGGCCCAGTT
>JXSR01S017836.1:100514-114576 GCA_000969725.1 Ophiothrix spiculata
ATGTTTTCACTGTCATATTTTGTAAGCTTACGATCAAAATCAGACAAATTGTGATTAGATTCTTTGATTTACATTGTATTTATATTTAAAAACTAATTTTAGGTGAAAGAATTGACATACAAAATGTGCCTTTCATGCTGCACTTTCATGACATACGGCAATAAATGTGCTACCATGATCATGATTTTTGATTCAGTGAAGTGTGCCATTCAATGTACAAAAATGTATTCAGTCGAGGAGCGCGATGACTTGCGCTCCTGAAATGATGTTTAGGGGCGCGGTAGGAGCGCATTCGCGCCCGCGCTCCTTAAAAGTGAAGGACTGAAACAAGTTTGTCCATTGACAACAAGTAATCACAGTGTGAACCTGCCTTCACGTCCATAGTTTTGTGATATTCAACTTCGTTATCTTCAGTACAAGTCATCACAGTGTGAGCCTGCCTTCACGTCCATAATTTTGTGATATTCAACTTCGTTATATTCAGTTGAGGACAGTCATCACAGTGTGAGCCTGCCTTTTTAAACCACTATTTCAACGATGTAGGCCTAGCCATCTGCTACATCTGCACAAGCACAAAACAGGTCAGAAAGATGCATAGAGACATGTATGTTGAATGTCATAAATCCATACCTGCAGGATCTTGTAAGTGTGTTCCAGGCCCCATGCATACAGCGTGGCTGGCAGTCCGTACTGTCCTCTGAGTGGCACCTTATTCTTAATCTTATTCTTATTCAGTGGGTGTGGATTATAATGGTCGCTTATCCATTATGACACGTTAGATGACAGCACAACAAGTTTGAAACATGTAAACAATATGAGCAAGATTTGCGAGCCTGAAGTACGATTAGTGCAATGAATTTTACCTGAATATGACCAGTGCAAAATGTGAATTATTAGTTTCCATTTATAAGCTTACCTTGCCCAGATCATCCGGTTTTGCAAAAGAATAAGAGAATCTTAATTGAAATTTAGTTCAATGACACTGATTTCTTCAAGTTTGTATGTAAAGAAAATAAAAACGGGATTCATGACTTTAAAGTCTTAAGTAATAGCCTTAGTAAGCTCAGCTTGTCTCAGCCTCAGTGTCCGTGCATTGGAATGACAGTTGATCGTTGAGTCTCCTCGATCATGCAATGTTCCTTCACAAACATATTTAGCAAACACACCAAGTTGTAAAGCAAAAATCTTTTTCAAAGTACAAATCTTTTTTCAAAATTATTCCAATCAGACAGAAATTGTGCAGCGACCGCATTACTATGTAAATAAACTATTATTCCACGGCGGCGTGTTCAAAGGATTGATATTTATTGGGGTGTCATAAATTAACGGGAAATGTTGGACTATTTTTTATTGTAAAACACACCAATTTTCTTAAAAAACGGTAAATTTCCAAATAAGAATGAGAATAAAAGATAAGATTTCTTGTTTTGCCTGTCGTCTATATACTCATAATCAGGGTAAATTTTAAGGATTCTAAAGGGCACCCCATTTCAAGGCAATTTTGAAAGGGCACACTGTTTTAGAATGGCAATTACATGTTAAAGAATAGCATTAGGCATTGCTAAGTAATAGGGCATCAAGGCAACTGGTAGGGGCACCGACGGAAAATGCCTTCGGTGCCTTCGGTTAAAATTTACCTTGCTCATATTGGATGGGTGTGTACATTATTTTATCGTAATAGACACCCCCTGCGAGGTCGTCCATTACTCAAATAACGTACACACCCGTCTATTATGAGACAATAGATGACAGGCAAAACAAGAAATCCTATCTTTATTCTCTAATTATATACTTCATAGATTCCTGTCCTCTTTAAAAGTGAGGGCTGGGATTTAACTATGCCCGGTGCATATCTTGTACGCACAATACGCCGTGGTCATCTTTAAATCGCCATCCGACATTTTAAGTGCTAAAATGGTTCTTTTCAACTATATGACAAAAAAATGTATATAAAACGGATATTGAATGATTTTTTTTCTAATTCAATTCAAGTTTATTTCAATATCATAAAATAACATAGGCATAGACATCAAAACATAATAAAAATAAATAAAAACTGATATTGAGGAGATAACAAATGGCCACCAGAGGCCTGAAAGGGTTATCCCCCAAAAACGCTAAGTGGGGCCTACGTTTCACATAAAAAAATACAAGCACAAAACTATAAAAGAAAGCAACATAAACAACCAAAGCCAAACAAAACTAAGTTATAGTAATCTTTTTGCTCTAGGCATATCTATTCCCCTCTGTGATCAGAAAGTTAAAAGGTATATTAGCAGGTCCCTTCATTCTTAAGAATAATTTTAAGTGCAATTTGTGATTGCTAATATATCGCGCAAAATTACAATTCCTAATATTCCATAACCAGTTTATTGTCATTGATCTTTTTGATTTCAGTTATATCAAACCAGAAGTCTGATATGCTTATCACACTATCGTATAACTCCATTAGGCCATCACCAACTAACAGCTAGCATAGAGAAAGTTTGCATCAAGAGCAGGTGCCGCTGCATGGGAAGCTGAGTGAGAGCTAGGCAGGTAGCATTATTTGAGGGCGGAGCACTACCAAGCCAGCAAGCTGGGCCGCCAAGCAGGTTTGCCCACTATGGCACACTGGAGGCGGGTGAATGGTGTCGCTGAAAACTCTGAGGACGCTCATCACCCGAACCTCATCGTCTATCGGAAGGTAAGTAAATGTGATAAATGAAAGTTTTGTATTTTCCTGCAGGAAGTTTTGCTGACCTAGATTTTGTTATATTGTGTTTCCTTGTTGGCATTTTTTTTGAGTTTTTTAACTAAACCACAGAAAATGCACATCAAACTCAAAAAACTACATGTAGCCTATAATACAGCAAGATTGTTCCCTTTTTACATTTATATGAGAATATGACAGGCTATTCATAAAATGAGAGGCAGGAGTGGACATCTGGGCATTTTGTTTACATTTGGGACCTTTGCCTGATTATCCTGTGCAACTTTATGGCGAAAATACCGGCTCTCTGAAATTTTATTGATTTCAGCAAATTCCCAAAATATTTTGATACCAAATCCTGTGAGATGTGTGGTATTGAAACCAAAACAAGAGGACAAACAGCTTATAATTTCACAGATTTCCTCTTTGTTGAAAAAGAAAGAATGCCTTAAAGACAGTCCATCTGTCAAATTGATTGAACATTTGTCACCAGTTCCATAGTAGATTTGAGACAAGTAATAGAATTTTCACAGGAAGCGTAGCTAATTAATGATCTTTTTAGTCATGTATCATAGACTTATTAAATAGTTTCCCAATTATGAATTAATTGATTTATTTGATTGTTGAACAAAAATTGGTGTGTATAGTTATCAGTTACACTTTAACCTTTTAAAAAACTATAGATTAATGAGATCCCACAAGAAATTTGACCCTATAACCCTACACTCTTACTGAAATCCTCAAAATACTGATTGTTTCTTGAAAATTATTTTTGGACATGAACATTCAGAGCTCTACGTTATGTCTTAACAGAATTGTGCAATTAACACAAATACACACTTAACGTGCATTTCAATTTTGCAGTATTGTGTATTACTGATTGGAATTGGTGTTGCATATTTCCTGCATAACTTCATGTTTCCTAGTTGGGTTAGGAGGTGTAAAATCTTCTCAAAAGATTCTGAAGTCTATTTTGAAAGTGATTATCGACTAGCTGTATAGAAATTGATCTGTAATGTTGCTGCTCATATTCTGACCATGTTATGGTTTGTTACTTGTATAAGACTCAAGAGATATTTCTTAAGTTTTTGGGAAGTTAGACTAGATGGATCTTCCAAGCAAAACAAAGCCCAACCAGCAAGTGACACATTCGAGGTCAATCCAGTTGGACTAGATTTAATTATATATTGAAACCGGGACTATGCTTGACTGCTCATTCCATGAGATGATACCCATAGCTCCACTAATACTATCTCTATATAGATCTCTGAAAGAGGGGCTTTTTCCTAGTTAAAATACATGTACTCTCGAGTATGATTGTCCAATCACGTAGGCCTATATTTACAAATGAAAATCATGTTATAAGATATGAAAATGTTATGAATGAATTTCCAACAAATTTGATTAATAGCCAATTAGCTAGTACTTAATTAATTAATTAATTATTGTTAACATAAACAGACAAGCCGATTTTGAGTTCAAATACAATAACCTGGACTTAGTCTGACCACTTGACCTTAAATAAACAAAGCTTGTATCAAAGGCACATCACAAGTGCAAATACAAACAAACGATTATCTTGACATGTGAGTAGTACAGTGTTCAAGTACAAAATAAGTTGAGAAGAGACAGGCTGAATTCGTCTATGATGATTGATGGTTTTACATGGGCTGGTCTGAGGTCATACCATGTATTGCAGATGTACCGCCTTGTACATGCAAGGTGCAAATGTAGTCATCCATGTTACTCCAAAGCAAGTTGTATTTTGCAATTTTAAAGAAATTGTCACTGGTTTTTTGTTCACAACATTTGAGCCAAGGTGTGTATATCTGGAAATGATACAAGCTCTTTTTTGTTTTTCATTACTTTCCCCTTTTGAATCTTAGAAGTCAAATTTATCAATTTTATTTCATCTCATGGAAGAAAATTCTGGTAGATGGTAGATGTTCGTCCAAAAACCTTCCTGTAAGCCAGAGCCTTGACTTGTTCAATATGAATATCTTGACTCTTGGCACCTCAGTCTTGTTGCTTGTAATTAGTCATTAAAATGAATTGGTCTTAGGGATTAATTGTGAGTGAACTGGATAAGTTAATCAAATGACAATGTTGATCCCTGAAAACTTATGTCTAAATGGCTCAAAGTCAATGTAGTTGGAGGAAACTTGGAGGCATCACCTGCCCCAAAGCCAGCTTATGATGATGAGTTACATTTATACAATTGAGGACCCTAGAACTAAAAGGGGGTTAAGTCACAAAATCTTGAAAATTGAGTTGTGTCAATTTCCTGCTACAGAATATTTTTCTCATTTCTACGTTCTGTACAAGTTTTGTAGTAATTTGATGATCAGAGTATGTGTAAGAGTCACTGCGAGATACAGCAATACCATTCAAGACAACACAAATGATATGATGTTTGTGCCATTTTCTCAGTTTGTACTCAATGTAACTTAACCCCCTTCTGGTTCTAGGATCCTCAATTCTACAAGTGCCCTCACTGAGAGTGGGGAGATCTTTTGGACTCAACGGTATAGACCAAATTGAACAAGATTGTACAGCAGGTGCGTAGCCAGGATTGCCTACCCGGTCGCGCAATAAATCCTAGTCCAAAACGGTGATGGATCCAGGGGGCCGCTAGCGGCACCTGCCTATATTGGGTGGGTTGCTAAACATATTATTACCAGGAATTAGGACTACTGTGCCCTTTTCCGTTGTTTTTCCATTGTTTTTATTTATTTTTTTCATTGTCCCATTTTTTGTTGAAGACCCCCGGGGTGCGCGCACCCCTTCCGCACACCGGGCTACGCCAATGTACAGCCCTGGACCCCCAGGCCTGGACCAGCCTATGATGAGCCAGACTCTCCAATAAATGATTCCAAAAATGCATGATTGAATTCCTTAGTTCTGACCTAACACACAAGTTTAAATAAATGTGACTTCACACTGTTAGAAAGTGTTAAATTATAAATTTGCAATATTTCAACAAACCTATTCAAAGTAAAATGATACATTACATTAAAAAATTGGATAATTCCAGATGCAATGAAATGTGTCTGGACCGCAGAGTCTTTCCTCCATTGCTCAATCTGTCATCAGGTTCAATAAAATGTGTGTGTGTGAAAACCTCCTTGATTGTTGGCTTGGCTGCCATCATCCAAGTCAATACCATTAGAACAACCAGCACATATACACAGGTGAATAAACTGCACTGAATAGTAACAGGTTATTTCCCTCAAATGGTGTGAGAAAAAATATACAAATCAGCTGATTTTTGCAGATGATTCATGCATTTGACACACTTTTTTATGTAGTAACTTAATGAAGAGGCATTTTAAAATCACATTTTCTCTTAAGATGAGTAATTTATTCTTTATAAGTGCTCATTATAAATCTAGTATCTGTTACATCTCATTTGTTCCTGTATCTTTTACCTAGTTAATATTCAAAATAATAATAGAAGCTGCTGCACTACTTCTGGATTCTTGGTAAATTGAAAAGAGGTTTTATTGGTCCAAGTCCATGTCGTCTACTCACATTTGGATGGTTTTTTGTCCTCCGACGGAAGGCATCATCAGTAATGCATTGACTTGGCCACTTCACTCTGATGGATTTGTGGATGGTTCTATAAGCAGCCTATCATAAAATGAGTAAACTCTTGAATCTAGGTTTATAACACTGGTCTCCTGCTATATGATCCATATCGTTCCCCTGATCCATCTCATTTGTTTATCAGAGTCGTTGTCAACAATTTTGGTTGACTCCCAGAGCTGAGTTTCCCATGATTTAACATTTTAATTGCAAAATTAGGTGTAGGTATACGAGGACAGCTTGCTAGTCCAACAGCTGGCTAGTCTGAAAGTTCACTAGTCCGATGGCTTGCTATTCAGACTGGCGAGTGGACCCCAGGTATACAATGTAAAGGGGATAACCTGCTTAGATTTGCACAATCTTTCAAAATGATTGGGACAGACAAAAAATATATTAAATGAATGATTGCAATATTGTATAAATGAAATTGTTATTTCTTTTAGGTCATGACCACGTGGTCAAAATGTTGGGTTCAATTTCTAGACAGGATGTTAAGTCAAGACATGGATACACATATTTCAAATAAACGTGACTTTGCAATTGTTAGGAAGAGCTATTATCAATTTGCCATATTTCAACCAAACCATTCAGAGTAAAATGATACATTTCTTTACGAAGAAATATTACATAATGCCAGATGCAATGAAATGTGTCTGGACCGCAGAGTCTTTCCTCCATTGCTCAATCTGTCATCAGGTTCAATAAAATGTGTGTGTGTGAAAACCTCCTTGATTGTTGGCTTGACTGCCATCATCCAGGTCAATACCATTAGAACAACCAGCACATGTATATACACACAGGTGAATAAACTGAAGTGAATAGTAACAGGTTATTTCCCTTAAAAGGTGTGAGAAAAAATATACAAATCAGCTGATTTTTGCAGATGATTCATACATTTGACATACTTATTTATGTAGTAACTTAATGAAGAGGCATTTTAAAATCACATTTTCTCTTTAGATGAGTAATTTATTCCGCACAAGTGCTCATTATAAATCTTTTATCTGTTGCATCACCATTGTTCCTGTGCTATTTACCTAGTTAATATTCACAGAAGAAATACAAAAGCTGCTATATCATTTAGATTCATGGCAAATTGAAAATTGGATTGTGGTTGATTGTAGAAAAGATATGGAAACAATTTTGGAGGCATTGAATCATTTCAATATGGATGTAAAATAGGTAGCAACTTCGAGAAAAATTCTAAAGCGTTAGTAAAATAACCACATGACTTCCTAGTTTTTGTAGTATCCTTAGTATATTGTCTTGTTAATTACTCATGAGCTTTCTTTTTCTGTAACAATATTCTTCTTAGGGGTAGACTAATTTCTGGCCTTATTGGCCCTCTGGTCTACTCCTCCGTAAGACTTTTTTTTGTAAACCTATGTTCTACAAAGATATTTTGATATTGTAAGTCTTATGGGAAATAAAATAAAACTGTGAAATAAAACCTTAGGATGTATTGAGCTTCAACAGATTCTATACGATTAACAAATCAGTATGTATACTATAGCAATGTAGTATGATTTTTTTTCATTAACTTTGAACATGCAAAGGTTCCTTCCCAGTTTCCTTGAACCCATTATTGATGTTCAATAAGACTTTTTGACATTGTTATTTTTATGGGTTAAGGGACAATGGGATCGTCCTTATATTATTCGAAAGTACAATGTTTCAAGGTAACGTACTATTTATTTTGACTGCCTCACATATCAAACACCATAGGCATGTTTCCACGTCGAGTTCAGTTTCGAAAGGTAATCACTTTCGAAAGGAATACTAATCCCCTCAACTGTAAGCGACCGTCTCCACGACGTCTTTCAACTTCGAAAGGAACGCTCTTTCGAAGTTGAATACACAGTTTATCCCAAAAGTACTGTTGAAATGAGTAACGTTATTTGACCTGAAACCAAAATTTACTTACTGCAAAGGTACACAAATTGGGTGGTATATCAGAAATATAGTATGGTCACTGGGATATTCTGTGTTATTGGGGTTTTAACTTTAGCAACAAGAATGTGCTATAATATATCTTTGGTAGAAATTAGAATTTTAGCAAAGTGAGCATACATGTATCAAATGTATATTGAAAGACGCAGTGGTATAAATGTTGTACACATATATAAGAACATATTTCTCATATAAGACCATATTTCTCTTTTGAAAAGCAGTAGTAGTCTTGACCATTATAACTGTTATCATTCTGAATGAAAAGTTGCAATGATCATGGCATACCAAAGTATATATACTATAACCAGAGATGTCTCTGATATAACACTTATGAAATGTTGTTCAATTAAATAAATATGGCGGAAAACGGTCCAAAATCATCAATAAGTTCCGTTGTACAAGCGAGATAGCGCTTGGTTCATAGGTTTTTGTATGGCTTATGTTTCAAGGTCGCGCTCAACTGTAAGTTGTTTCCACAGGATTTCCCTTTCGAAGGTGAGTGGTTAACTGCGAGTCAACCATAAGATTTCTTGTGGTTGAAAACTCACAGTTAAGGTCCGTTCCTTTCGAAAGTGATCACCTACGAGTGCGTTTCGACGGTCACTCTAACTGCGAGTTCACTTTCGAAAGTGAGAACCTTTCGAAAGTGAACCCATCGTGGAAACACACCTCATATGTATTGCAGATTGCTTTGGTACATTGTGTGGAAAGAATTGGAAACGAGTTTCCTCATCATGTAATCATTACAACCACTACACATGAAATAAAGAGTTGATTTATTAAAGTTAATAGATAATGCTTTGGGTAGAAACCAAAATGTGAGCAAAGTGTATTGCAGGAAATTGTTGTAGGTACCATTTAGTTTTCATTGCTTATTTGTGTCTGAGCCAATTCAGTGTTGGTAGGCAATTGAAACATCTCTGTGACAATATGCATTTGAAGCTTATCTTGCTAGGTTTATATACATACATGTTTCACAACTTGCTGCTCTACCTTGTGTTTACTATGAAGGCTTTTTGAAATAGGTCAAACACTTAAATGGCTAATTTATGCACTTATCAAGTACATTCCCAGCCCTGGGGGTCCCGGGACTAGCTAAGTAGCACGAAATCCCGGGTAGCCGGGCTTACATTTTTTGTACATCCCCGCTATGTCCCGGCCCCTACTAGCCGGGCTTCGGTGTGACAATCCCCGTATATTCTCGGCCAATGGGGGCGGGGACTGTTTTATAACTCTGTACAATCCCGGCTCGGTCCCGGCTATGCGACAACAAGCCACAACAGATCTAGCTATATAAAATCATGCTACATTTTGGATCGCCGGAGTGTCAGAACCGAGCCGAATTTCACCACATAAGAAGTTATGTTTGGGAAACAAACCTCGTTTAGTTGGTTTGTAAACAAAATCCACATTATCCACAGCGATATCCGACCACTAAACATATAGCAGAGTAATATCTAAACCCTGCATCTGCAAAAAAAAACCCCGTACAGAAACTTCAGCCAAACAACAAGATCATCATGGTGATTGTCGTTTAATTTGTCGGCCTACTCTGACAGGGACTTGCTAAAATATGCCGTACTCTGTCATCAGTGGGTATCAAAAATTGTGACCGGGGGGGGGGGGGGGGGTTGCACTCAAGCAAATTTTATTGGAAATGTATGATGGATTGCATTTATTAAATTTTTTAAACATTTTCCTGTTGATTTTTGATGTTTATCTGGCAATTTTATCGATCCTCGGATTAGTTGATATCTCGACCGTGTGACGACGTGCGTGTGCTACTTGTAGCTTGCCTTTCATGATATGGAGAGATACTGCTCACTGTTAGCCATAGCCTGGTTTTATATGGTGTAACACATGTGTTAAAGTCCCTGCTATGTCCCGGCGGAGCCTGGAATTTTTTTTGTACCTCTTGGCTTAAGTCCCAGCTATCATCAATGATTGTCCCGGCAGGGCGGGGACAAGCTAACGTACATTCCCAGGCAAATCCCGGCTAACGTCCCTGCTTGCGGGGCAATACTTTTTTGTACATGCCCGGCTATGTCCCGGTATATACCCTGCTATGTACCGGGACCCCCAGGGCCGGGAATGTGCTTGATAAGTGGATTAGTATACAGTGTTTTAATGTGTGAAGCCAAGTGGGTTGGCTTTCTGTACTTCTGGATGTGCATGCTCGTAGAAATTATCCCCTTTTCACATTTGCTGCTGGGAAAAAATCCCCGGGAAAAAAATCACATTTTCCCAAAGGGAGCACTTCAAAACTTAAACCAATGGTTGACTACCTAGAACTGGAGAAGATATCATGTGTATCCCATCATGCATTGCTTCCGATGGAATTGTTTGCATAGGAAATCATGTGAGTAGTTAGTGATAAAATACCCATAAATCAAAGTTAATTGTTGAAATCTTGCATTTTTGGCATGTTTCATCACTAACTACTCGCATGACTTCCTGTACAAAATTTTCCATAGGAAGCAATGCATCATGGGATACACACGATATCTTCTCTTACCTAGAACCATTGGTTGTGCCCAGTTGCTAAGCCTATATGTGAACAATGGCAACTGCCCAGAACCCCAGTTCTGAACAGTCAGATTTGCTGCTGATTAAGATACAGCGTTCTGTAAAATGTATGACTGTTTGTGTTAACTTATACATCTTTCATCTAGAAAATGTTAGCTGCTTGCAATCAATCGTATGCCCATATCAACAAAATGCAAAATTATTGGTAGAGCTATTTGTTTGGTTCAGGCCTACACAAGCCTACATCATTAGTGTAATGATAGGCCTATTTTGCATTTTTATAAGCTACTATATTAGATTTGTTTGTGTTGTACCGGAACCTTCTGCCACGCTATTTGGTTATTAAAACTCTCGGTTTATCTGAGAGGCCGAATAGCTCAGTGGTTAGAGCGCTCGCACTGCAAGCGAGAGGTCCGGGGTTCGAGTCCCTGTTCGGCCAGGATTTTTTCCCAATAAAATGAAATCCTGGCGTGTTTGTGATTTGTCTGATTGTTATTAATGTTCTACTACTAGTGTACGATGCGTATTTCTCCATTCCTTTATCTGATTATTTATTAGAAATACGGTAGCATCAGTTCTGATCTCGTATGCTAGTGTGTATCGTTATAGCTGTATATCCTTGTACCTATGTTCAGTTTGTCTATCTCCCAACTTTAGATATATATTAGATAATTACTGTATTCAAATTATTAACCTCTTTAAAAAAAATTGCAATTTGAGTAAAATCACATCTTCTAGGTCATGGGACAACTAGTACTAGAACTCCCTGGGGAGGGAGGGGGCACTTATCATTTACATTGGGTATTTTCCATGAACATAGGTTTTCAAAAAGCACCCTTGAATTAAGAATTTGTGCCAGACCTAAAATACATCCTAAGCATGGAAAAACCAAATGATTCACTACCCTAAATAAGTAATTGTTGCTTCCTGACCCTAAATTTAAGATTAGGATCTGTATGACCAAAATCACGAAACTGGTTACAAAAACCATTTGACAGCAACCTTATCGCAAAATATCCAGGCACATGGTCTGCAGATCCCTCGAAATATTGCCCAAATAAAACTGTCACGCAATAGCACGACAAAAATTTATAGCAAATCAGTAAAGTATAGTGACAGCTATTTTAGCAACTGTGATCAACCTGACACCATATTGCTTAGGCATCCCGGCCGTGAAAAATGTGTACTTACGGTCCCCACACAATGATAATTTGCCTCTCAAAAAATGAGACAGAAATGGCTGTATCCAGGATTTTGTATTGTATAAAATATCCAGTCCCGTTTCCTTAAACCGGATGTTTTTAGTGGATTTTTAGATTCAATTATTTTCGTCAGGGGTGCATGCCTCGGATCCACTATAATTAAATGAACCCTAAATACAAAACACACCCTTTTCCTTGATTTTTGCCTGTTTTTAGACCCCTTTCACAATATATGTTCGTATCATGCCTCATCAGAAAAAACAAAACTTTTTTACGTGAATTTTTGTTCACGGATGATACCCCTTAGTCCAAGATGAGTGCCCCTAGGCTACAACTAAAAGAATAAACAAAACTGTTCCTGCAGAACACCCTCCTTTCATGAAATTATGGACACACATGTGTACCTGGACAGAGAGCTGTTCCACTACACTTGAGATTGAAGCAGAGTATTTAAAAATGTGCATGCTGTCAGTAAGGCCAACAAAAATAAATTATTATGTTGCCCTCAGCGACCGACCCTATTCAAAAATTAAAAAAAAAATATTAGAGTCGGGAAAGCACCCAATTTTGCTCAGATTGGGTGTTTTTCGAGAAAATATTTTGAAAATAGTGGAAAATGCACCCAAATTTGGTACTTTGGGTGCTTTAAAAAAAAATAAAAAAAAAATAAATTTCCGACCGACCGACTCAATTTTTAATTTTTTTGGCCTAACAGTGTAATAGAATATCCTCAAATGTTCATTTTTGTCCTACAGGACAATGATCCAGCTGACTCACAGTCAGAGATGTGAGGATTCTCAGAGCCAATCAAAATTAATGGAGCTACTTGTACATGACTCTAGTTTGAATAGATTTAAAGCACCATTGTCTTGGAGCCTCTAAACTGATTCAAAATATAGTGTTAAATGTTTTAATTTGCCACTGTTAGGTAAATCAGTATTGTAAAGATAAGAAAGCTGTTGATTTTTGCCTCAGTTGGTAAACTTTACAATGTCTATACCATGATAAATAGTAATAAAAACCATAGTAAGAACTAAGTAATTCACATTGTATTTCTGTTCACTTAAAAAGGTGTTGACTTAGGGGTTCATTGACATTATAATATCTTGGAATAAGTAAATTTCCCTGTAAATTCTTATAATTAATATCAGATTGAGAGTTTATAGCTACTGTGAAAGGTGGGGAAAGTTTGAAAAAGAGGGTCGTCAAAATTTATGGGTAATAAAACATTATTGTAAATTTTCAGGATAACTATGACTTATGTGCTAATGTAATTTGTAAGGAGGTTGATCCTAAAAGAGAAAGCCTTACGATATCTAAAATATTCATGTCCAGAAAATGCATCTAGGCCTACTCTTATTGAGTCTATGGTTGGTTATTTTGGTCCCTTATTGCTTACCTTATTGGTTTCATCTATTCATAAGTCTCCATAGACATCATGAACTGGAAGACTTTTTAAAATGTGTGGACAAAATCTTGGTCCTCTTAAAGGAGCATTGGAAAAGATCAGTATCATCCCCAAACTTTTCCCCATGCATTTTGAGAATTTTGCATCATTTGAAGTATTAGCGGTAATAATGACAGTATGCAAAGTTTCATAGTCAAATCCAAACCCTTTATATCAAAATATTTAAATATTCTTCTAATTTTTAGTCTGATAATACATAGTGTAATTTTCTTTCAAAATATGAACTGTTTTGGCACACATGATTTTCAAGTGTTTGTGAACTAATTCCCAAATTTGCGGCAAATTTGGGAAAATTAGACCCATCAAATTAATTGTGTTTTTGCTATCCATTTTTGAAGCATTTCCATATAACCACTTTTGTACTATGTACCCCAGGCAGAAAAAGTGAATCAATGAGGGGATATTTTGAAATAAAATTCATGTTAATCATTTTGACCATCTGAGATGAGCAAATTAAAATGCACATGCGAGATGTGAGACAAACCATCAATATTTTTAGCCTAATGTGTGAACTATGCTAATCCAGATATGTTATGGTAGGTGGGGTTTGGTAAGAGAAGAGATCAACGTCGGCCCATGAGCCTCTGCGCCCGATTGGAAAACCCATTGTGCTTTAATTTTTTTCATCAAACTCTTCCT
>JXSR01S017836.1:143804-155081 GCA_000969725.1 Ophiothrix spiculata
CCTCGTAAATCGCCGTTCGTTGCTTCAACGGTGTGTGTGAGGTGAGCGACCAAAATAAAAAAGACACACATACCGTTGAAGAACCTTTAACTAACTAGTATGGTAGTTGATTAATAGATTTAATGCAAAAGGAGATGGACAAAAAAAAAACAGTGCATGATTTTCTGTTGAAGTGGAGATGTGGTTAATATTCGGAGGGGTTTTCTTCAAAATTGTTTGCTTGTGTGTGCGCCTGCTGGACTTTTGACCATCTTTTTACCTTTTTGTGACTCCAATTTCAAACCCGCTTATCAGTATGTGGTATACTGATAAGCGGGTTTAAAATTGGAGTGCTTTACTCAAATTGTGTGCTTTTTGAGCAAAATTCCCAATTTATACAATTTCCATAAGTTCTGCGATAACCCCCCCACCCAATCGCTATACCAAAATTTGTGAAAAACCATCCTAAGTTGCAGGTACATATTTCTAAACCATGTCAATGCGAGTACCTCCCCAAGGCTAATTTCATTGCCTTTTTAATACTTCAATTAAAATAGAACATTGATATTCTCTAAAATTGGTTATTTCAGAATTTGAAATGAGCATCTTCGACACAGGAAGTCAATGGGAGATTAAGGTTTAGTTAATGTAAATACAAAAATCGATAGTATACCTGTCATTAAAGCCTATGCTATAATAATTTGATACAAAAATTATAAGTGTATAATCTGTTTCTCTTGTGCTCGACAATCAAGGGTAAAGGGAATCCATCTGCTCAGGAAAATGTGAATCCTAACTATTTTTGAATAATGAAAAGAAAAATAGTTTCCACTGCCTTTGCGGGGACTCAAACCATGGATTATGGCAGGGGTTAATCATGCATTACGAAGCGAGGGATCTACCGCTGAGCTATCAAGGCAGCGATGAGATTGTGAACTAAAATCTAAAATATAAACATTAGAATACCATATTTTTCTTTTGTTTACATAAAAATTGCAATTTTTGCCTCATTGGAATGCTCAATTTGTAAGTAAATTATGCGAATGTGTATATCAGACAAAATGTAGATAATGTAGATACTTAGAACAGGCAATTCACAGCTCAAACAGGGCGAACTCAGAGTCGTAATTCACGTCCGAATTTTCGGGCAAAACAATGCAGGTATGTTACATTATCATTCAAAATCAACTCAGCATATTTATAAAATATTGTTTGTAATTCAATAAGAAGTATCAAGCCTACAATCTGTCAAAATTTGAAACCAGTTGAATTGTTCGAACATCATGAAATTATGAATTTTCGGCGAAAAAGGGACAACTTTTTGAAGTAGTCTTTAGGCGTCATTTTGACCTTGATAATGGACGTGAAATCACTAGTAAAGTTTCATGTATAAACTAGTGACTCTATTCAATATGTACGCCAAAAATTGATATTTTGATAGGTTTAAGTAGGTAAAAACTTGCAGTAAACATGACATTCAGCCGAGCGAGATGTTTTTAGGGACTGTAGCCTTAAGGCTAATTAGAGTTATCCTAAATCCACAGTGCCGTCCACAGTCTAATGACATGCATGTACGAGGGTTGCTCAATAAGTTTGTGGCCTGTGGTAGAAGGGAATAAGCTATGCCGTTTTTTTTATTAATAATCAACTTCATTGGTAAATATTTGGAAAGTTAATACCAGAGGTTAAATAGCAGAGAGAAGGTAGCTTTGAGAGTTCTTGGTATTATAATTATCATTTTAAAAAATCTACTTTTATAGCTAAATTCTAAACTTCAAAAACCTCTACCTGACAAGTTTCTATAACTTTGCAAATATTCATCAATTAATTTGAACTACATACCATGTTAATAAAAACAGCATAGCTTATTTTCTTCTTCCTCAGGCCACAAATTTAATGAACCCCTCTTACTAAGGCCAAAAAAATAATAATTGTTTGATTGCCGTAACATAGAAAAAAAAATAGGGTAGGTAGGTCGGATTTTTTTTTTTAATTCTTTTTTTATTTTTTAAGTCTATGTTTCTCATGCAAGAACACAAAATATATGGCACATATACAAAAACATCTTCACTTTTTCTGTAATACATCTTTTATTTGTCATTTTGAATGTCCTGCAAGCCATATTTTGGGCTCCCATGAATCAATTCCCATCAAATTTGGGGTTTGGAGGTTTTTTACCATGCTCAAAAAAATAAAAATATCTAGTGTCGGTCGTAAAATTAGGGTCGGTCGGGTTACGCCAATCAAACAATTTTTTTTTAGGCCTAATCTAAGTAACATGAATCTATGTACTGATGTCAACCAACATTACCATTTGTGATCTTAAATGAATGTGGTCATTTGGTAAGCAAATTATAGGGGAAAAAACAGAAATGTCCAAAATTATGTTTCAGGAACTAATTAGTTTGTTAAAGTTATTTCAGGATTTTTATTTGTTGTATTAACTCAGGATACAGAGTGGGCCTATTCTGGGAATACTACTGCAGTTACTGGCTGCAGTTCTGTGCAGGTGGTTGGAAAATAAAAATTTTGAAATAAATGAAGTTCATG
Organism: Ophiothrix spiculata; assembly: GCA_000969725.1. Taxonomy (NCBI): domain Eukaryota; kingdom Metazoa; phylum Echinodermata; class Ophiuroidea; order Amphilepidida; family Ophiotrichidae; genus Ophiothrix; species Ophiothrix spiculata. Next base: position 146,334 of record JXSR01S017836.1, read on the forward strand.
GAAATCTACTGTGGATTGGACCCACCCATAAAAATATAATTACAGCCATAATTTATATATGTAACAGAGCTTTCCATTTAGTAAATTAGGCCTAATTTGAAAGTTGGGTAAATGAATTGCTTTTATGATATACAACATGTACAACTATTATAATTTGGTATGTAATTAATTCAATATCATACTCCTCGATCAAATTAAAAGCATACATTTGATCAGCAGAATAACAACAACAAAACAACCATGTTGAACGTGAAATGTTGAATCGGTGACCAAATTATTGGCCAGAAACCCGTAGCAAAAAGAAAAGGTTCAAGAAGACTTTTTTTACGTCTTCCGAAGTGCTCCGGGACAAATGTGTTATATTGATTTGTGTTATAAACTCCTCGTCATATGTTCTTACCCATGATTTCGACACACTTGCAGATGAATTAAATGAATGTTTTTCTGATAATTTTTGTCACACCAACCAAGTCTCATTAATTTGTAGTCAGAATGTATCAATTTCTTTAACATGCGATACCGATTTGTAAAGAACGAATGATTTTGAAAATTTACCTCTGAATTCAATTGTTGTAAATTGATCATTTACACGCAGAGAACCATTATCAGTACAAATGAGTACAGGGCCAGTGGTACTCATTAATGCTAACGTGTGCCGTCAGGATGAATTGAATAGCCTGCGCTGTGGAGCGAATCCTAGTGTTATTCATCTCGGCTACTCACGGTAGGCAGTCATGGTGTTTGTGGTTTTACCCTCACTGTGTCGTTCAGGAATTTACAACAATTTAATTCAGGTGAATTTTTAAAATCATCTGTTCTTTGCCAATTAGTATCGCATATTAAGGAACTTGATACATTCTGACCACAAATTGATGAGACTTGGTTGGTATGCCAAAACTAACCAGAAAAACATTCATTTAATTTATCTGCAGGCGTGTCGTAATCATGGGTAAGAACTTATGACGTAGAGTTTATGTAATGATAGGTTTACTTTGTACAGGAGAAAACTTTAAATTGCAACCATTGGAAAATAAATTTAGCATAGTAGAAGTTTTCTTAAGTGTTCCAACTCTTTTTTGACCTTACAGTCCTATATATCTGAATACAACTTGATCAGATTGTATGTTGGTTGGAATCCCAAGCAAGTCCACGTTCTAAAGACACCTGCCTTAAGATTAAAAGCTATAAAATTTTTCTATTTTAACATTTTGATATAAATAGTAGATAAATGTATTTAATGACCTTATTTATTAAAAAAGACTTATACAGGATGTCAATAATGTCACAATTGATTAAATTGAATCTTAATTCATGGCCTTGTTTCTGAAGCATTAATATATGACTTCCTTACAGAAGCAGTGCAAATGTTTGGGTTGGTGTTTCAAGAGAATATGGAGACCCCCGTGTCCTTTTAAAAGTTCAAATATGTCATACAAAATCATTGTATATAATCATCCGAACCTATCCATACCTAACTCTGACAGTAAGTGTGAAAACATAGTCGACCTCCAAACAAAATTTTCGCTACCAAACATTTGGTCGTGACGTCACCAAATATTTGCCATCGAATTTTAAGTATGAACGGCTAACAAACATTTGGTCCAATGTATATGGCAATTCAATAATGTGCAATCTAGTGCGAAATTTTATTTGGTCTCAACTCGGTGTTGAAGTTATTTTGTTTGGAGTCACTCGTCATTTTGACGTCACGACCAAATGTTTGGTAGAAAAAATTTTGTTTGGAGGCTGACTATGTTTTCACCCTTACACATTCTGTTCTAACTGCCTGAGTTACACCCCAGCACGAATTCATTAATCTTGACTGACACGCTGAGAGGTCTATAGTTCTGAGCTATGCTCCTCAATGCAGTTAATATGTATAAATTGTTATGTTATATAATATATAATATATATATAATTCACATTTAGTTTTTACATAAAGTTATTTGGACTTAACACATCTTGTTATGTTTCATAAGGCCATGAATTAAGATTCAATTTAATCAATTGTAACGTTATTGACATCCTGTATAAGTTTGTTAATAAATAAGGTCTGCGAAGTGTTTCTGATGAGTGAGGGTCTATGATGGCCCTTACGAAACAGTTCTGTCAAACACGGCATAACAAGATGTGTTAAGTCCAAATAACTTTATGTAAATTGTTATGTTTACAGATTTCTTCTTGTTTGTATAACATTCAGTTTACCAGTATACACTTTTCTTGCTTAATTTCAGATTGAAAAACTTATACAGAAAATGCAAGATGACAAAAACGGGGTACCAGTCCGTACTGTCAAAAGCTTCATGTCCAAGGTGCCTAGTGTCTTTACAGGTAAGGTAGATGAGCAGCCTGTTTGAAGTGCTGCTAAAATTTAGGATGCGAGTATGAGATGACGGACATTTGGCATGCTGATACACTCCCGGTCAAAAGTGTTTACGCACCAAACCTTTAACCAGCCATATCTCGAAAACCGTTCATCATTTGCGCCGTATTTTTTTGGATTTATATTTTACATACATATATCTAAAAAACTCAACAAGAATTGCATTTATTGCATTTGAAAATATGGCGTGCTAAATATATTGTGTACTTTCTTCTGCACATGATAAACGGAATTTAAATACAGTTCTGCACATTTGTTGGAAAACTTTTTACCTGAAAATGTTCTTTACGGCTACACGGTGATAATGAGCATTGAATAATAAACAACATAGAGACATATCAAAAAGCGGCTGTGGTCTATTTGTATATGGTCCAGGAAATCGGCCATTTTTATGGTTATGGAAGATCGAATATCATAGGAAACATAAATTTCTTATATTGGATACATTAAGCTCCTATAAAAAACATGATTTTTTTCACAGTCTTGGTCGTTTGATATAATAATAACGTTTTTGCCGGTATTAAAGCGTGCGCAAACACTTTTGACCGGGAGTGTATGTACCATTGGCCCTATTGATAGCAAACAATATTGCCATGCCATATTTTGTAATTGAAGCCAAAATTAAGACATATGAGGACACTTCCATGTTATTGACATCAGAATGTTCTGATATGTAGATATATTTAGTGGCAAATTTATACTGAAGCATATTTTAGTTTAAAATCCTTTAGAATAGAAGAAATGAATAAATGTCAATATATGTTTGACTGCATTTTAACAATGCAGAAATGCAACAGATTTAATGTTTAAATGCTGATTAAAGGAGCATGGTCCGATTGCTTCAACAATATTATAAACTTTTTGAGTTTTTGGCAGGGCCCGCGGAATGCTTTTTAAAGTGAGGGGGCTCACAGAACGCTTTTTAAAGTGAGGGGGCTCAGGTTTTTACTCTCAAGTAGAGCGTGGCGCAAATCAGCGTGGGGTCCAGGGACCCTGGTCAAAAAGTGAGGGGGGCCCTGTTTGGTACCAAAATATTGCTTCTATTTTTCTCATAACCCATGTGAAATTTCAGGGCTGAGTTATGTTCCGTTTTGGAGATATGTATAAAAATGTGTCTAATTATGGTAACCATAATTATTTTTATTCAGTAATGTATAGGCAGGTCTGAAATGCGAAATTGTCCATAAAATCAAAATGGTTTGACCGATTCAGCTGACATTTGAAACTCGGACTTCTTTGGTGGTCATCTTTCAAATGACATTGAAAACTAAATTTTGAAAAATCGGACCACTGCACCAGGCTCCTTTAAGAATGCTATTGGGACAATTTACACTGGTTGAAGCATGGAAAAAAGAAACGATTGGTACAAAAGTGGCACAATAAAGGCTCACCGAATCCCACAAAATCCATAAAATAATTGAAACAGATGATAAAACATCTCATGCTTTTATGGGATATACCAAAAGATGTCAGGGCTTTCCCATCATGCCTTGATTCCAATAGGAATTTGGTACTGGTTGCAGGCATGAGAATCTTTCTGTTTAAACAGAAATTACTGTTTTTTGTGGCCAAATGTATAGACCGACCTACGCTGACGTCACTTGTCCCACAAAATGGCGGATATTGTCTTTTCCCACAAAATGGCGGACTTCATCTTCCAAACGTTTTCAGTTAAAACTCTCGAAAAATTGATCATCTTTACCCATCATTTGAGACTTGCCAATAAAACAATGTATTCTATTACCTTTCTGATTTACTGGTTTCAAAATATAACAAGTATTCGCTCTAGAGAATAACAATTCATCTGATCGAATGCAACACATGGAAAGGGGAAAGTTTGGTTTATTTACGTTCGTCAGGACTGTAGTACAATACTGCAATTATTACCGCTACGAACAATGACCGCTACTGATGTATGCTGAGTCTGAGTAAGAGATAAATCACCCGGATGTGTAGATGGCTCTATGTGTTTTCCCCGGGGGGTGTACTCAAAAAAAAATTTGGTAGGTATGTGAGATCCGCGATATCGAACATAGGGTCTTGTGGAACGGATTTTTGGTCAAAAATAGGGTCTATGGAACTGATTTTTTCCCGGATTGAGGTCTCAGGAACTGCCTTTTTCCCATAAAAGTACAACTATTTGAGCTGAAAATCGCTCAAAATTAGCTTGAAAATATAATAAAAGACATTTTTGAGTCATTTTCTTTGAAAATGGGGTCTTGGGAACTGAAGTAATCTTGAAAAGAGTATCTTGAGGAGCGGAAGAGGAGGCTTGAAAAGGGGGTCTCGAAGGCGGCACATACCCGTACCTTCCGTCAATGTAAGTACCCCCCCACACCGGGGTGTTTTCCTGTTTTTTTAGCCTGTTTTCCTGTTATTTCCACAATTTACCTATTTTTTTTAATGGCATTTCATTCTCATGCCTGTGGTTTTGAGAGGACTTAGTGATGATGTCTGAAATATTTTAACAACTATTTCTTGCTATTTTTTCGTTTTTTTAGGTGCTGATCTGGTACAATGGTTACAAAAAATATTGGATGTGGACCAAAGTGAGTATCATCTATATGGTCTGTGTTTGGTTCAGTTTATGTCCATACATTTGTGATTTTTTTTGTTGTAAAAGATATTTGCTGACGACAGCATAATGTACAGACTCATTCCATTAAATCGAAAAGAAAAAGTGATTTTACAAGGTGTTTAAGTATTGCTTAGATTAATAATTGGACAAGTTCAACATCATCCCCAAACTTTTTAGAGACATATCAAGATGTTTACATCATTTGAAGTATCAGCGGTAATAATGACAGCATACACAGTTTCACTGTCAAATTCGACACCGATATATCAAAATATTTATATTTTCTTCTTTACTAATCACCGTTGTCGACAACGAAAAAAACTGCCCCCTAAGAGTTAAAATCTTAAAATTGGCCATATTAGCAAATTCAATGGAAACAAAAGTCTTTTGACTTTATCATAATACAATAATCTGTAAAGTGAAATCTATGTTTTACAAATGATACTTAACCAGTTTCCCGACTTATTGCTTCATTAACCACTATTATCTATCCATAATGTTTCATAGTTATATACTGTTGTTATATATGTATATGTTGAGAGAAAACAAATAAACTAAACTGAAACTAAACTGAAATTATAGAATAGTCTCTTACCCAAGATCAACATTTAATACAAAAGTATACATTTTAGTGTTTCTGAAGGTCTTGATCAGAATTTTCTCAATATTTGGTGCCTTACAGTTATTTTCGGACATGAAGAGTGTAAATTACCTGCAGATATAATTCTAAAATTTTGTCCAATACACCTTTAGGTCCATCTATGTTCTTATGAATAAAATATGGACGGACAATTTTCTTCAACTAAATTGGTACATTCTAGTTAGGGGAGCACGGTCTAATTGCCTCAACTTTTTTCAAACTTGAGAATTTGGTACCAAAATGTAGCTCATATTTTTCTCAAAACCCATGTAAAATTTCATGAGTTATGTTCTGTTTTGGAGATATATTAAAATGTGTCTAATTATGGTAACCATAATTCATTTTGCACAGTAACGTATAAGCCACTCTGAAATACAAAATCACCCATTAGAGGGGCAATTTATGATCCACTTTTCGCCCTCAAGGTCACCTCTATCAAAACTGAGTTTCTTAGCTTATAAGAATTGTCAACTGGTATATGTTTCGATCCCAAAACCATTCTTTCAAATGTGCTCGCATTTTTTGAGAAGGGTGTCATTTTCTAATTATTGTCGGGCCCCAACAGTAATTCCCACACAGTAATCTATGGGGTTTTTCAAAATGCTTAAAAGCTTGGAAACGAACAGTCGGAATCAAGTGAAATTTTCAGTATATAATATATTTATGTTGTACTCTTCTTTTTATTTAGCTAGAAAAGAGGTGAAGTTTTGTCACATCAAAATCATGAATTGCATTTAAATCAAAACTGTTTGACCGATTCGGCTGAAATTTGCAGTTTACACCACTTGAGTGGTCATCTTTCATATGACATTAAAAACACAATTTTGAAAAATCAGACCACAAGCTCTTTTAACAATTTGGACATCTAACTTGTCATTAGAACTGACAAGTGTTTTTTTTCCCTAAGGGAAACCCCTACTTTATTTATTAATTTTACCTATTCATTTATTTTGCCATGCACAGCTGATCATTTAAAAAAATAAATGTCATGCATTATTACATCCCTGAAGATGATTGCTGCGGTCTATTTTTACTATTTTGTCTTTGTCAAAGATTTTATTTCATGGATGGATCAATTTTTTATTTTTTTAATCAAAAAATGTTCTTGTGGACATACGTATTTAAAGTATTTTGTGTGTTTAGGAGTCCATTTGACTAGTGGGGAAACATGTAGAGATTACCGTATGCAGCAAATCTCAGCATTTTTTTCTCTGATTATTTCTGTCCCTTTGCTGTCCCTTTGGGAAGAGTACCATGGTTCTTCTAATTCGACATTGAGTATGGTTCAAAGTATATTGGTAGAATAGCTGTCAGTTGAATCAATGATCGCGAACAAACGCAGTACGAGTGTGCCCTTTTTTTATATTTTGGTAAGCACCTCAAGATGCTGCCATACGTTGCTCAATATCTTGTTGAGCCTTCGAAGTCTAATTATATTAAGTATTGATACTTTCAAGTACAACTCATGTCTGCAATTGTGAGGTATCAAGTGATAATCATTGGCAGACTCTGAAAAAAGCTGGCAAGTTTTCTGTGTCACAGAAAAACAGAAAAATTCAAGGACAACTCATGTCTGCAATTGTGAGATATCAAGTGATAATCATTGGCAGACTCTGAAAAAAGCTGGCAAGTTTTCCGTGTCACAGAAAAACAGAAAAATTCAAGGAATTTAGGAAAAAACAGAAATTCACAGAAAAATGTTTTCCCCTGAATTGATGACAAAATTATAAGAATGTGTGGTAATAATAATAAAAATAACATTTCTTTTCAAAAGACATCAACTTAAAACAACTTATCATAATACAAGTAACTCCTTTTAGCATCCTTTTTTTTACTACCCTTAGGTTATTCCATGTATTATTTTCTTATATGTAAACAATTTTCCCCACTGGAAATAACATCACGCAAAATCACAGAATTTTGTGTTTTAAATCACTGAAAACTTGCCAGCCTACTCTGAACATACCTTGCTCTGCTTCAGGATACTTCAAGGTACTATAACTTCTGCAAAACAAGGTCCATTGTTGGTAATGATTGGGTGTACACAACATCCCCATGGGCAAACATGAAATAGGCCCTGTGTTAGTAATTTCACAGGAGATGAAAATAAAAAGGAATATAATAAAAAAATACAAATATGGACCAAGGAGATATATATTAATGCAAAACGAAGTATGAATTTTCATAATAAACCACCTCATCCCACTATAAACAAAAAATTATCTTAAGTTGCCAAAATATATAAACGTGCATTGCCTTGTTGATGGGATGATAGACTAAATTTTGGTGCAGCAAAATTTTTGAAGTAGGTGTTCTCTACTCAAGTACGTTAAATATTCTATTTTGACATTGTATGCCATCTGTGTGATGCCATCAAGTGATAATCATTGGCAGACTCTGAAAAAAGCTGGCAAGTTTTCCGTGTCACAGAAAAACAGAAAAATTCAAGGACAACTCTTGTCTGCAATTGTGAGATATCAAGTGATAATCATTGGCAGACTCTGAAAAAAGCTGGCAAGTTTTCCGTGTCACAGAAAAACAGAAAAATTCAAGGAATTTAGGAAAAAACAGAAATTCACAGAAAAATGTTTTCCCCTGAATTGATGACAAAATTATAAGAATGTGTGGTAATAATAATAAAAATAACATTTCTTTTCAAAAGACATCAACTTAAAACAACTTATCATAATACAAGTAACTCCTTTTAGCATCCTTTTTTTTTTACTACCCTTAGGTTATTCCATGTATTATTTTCTTATATGTAAACAATTTTCCCCACTGGAAATAACATCACGCAAAATCACAGAATTTTGTGTTTTAAATCACTGAAAACTTGCCAGCCTACTCTGAACATACCTTGCTCTGCTTCAGGATACTTCAAGGTACTATAACTTCTGCAAAACAAGGTCCATTGTTGGTAATGATTGGGTGTACACAACATCCCCATGGGCAAACATGAAATAGGCCCTGTGTTAGTAATTTCACAGGAGATGAAAATAAAAAGGAATATAATAAAAAAATACAAATATGGACCAAGGAGATATATATTAATGCAAAACGAAGTATGAATTTTCATAATAAACCACCTCATCCCACTATAAACAAAAAATTATCTTAAGTTGCCAAAATATATAAACGTGCATTGCC
>JXSR01S017841.1:27215-42475 GCA_000969725.1 Ophiothrix spiculata
ACTTTAATATACCAGTCATAAACTAAGTTCTATATGCTTTATGGAAAAAACAATTCCCAAGAGACCTTGACATGTTTACTTTCAACCTAGGTATTACTTTTATGTCAGAATTGAACTTGAAAAATTCATGTATGTGATACAAGATCATGGAATTAGCCTCTAGGAACCTATTATCATAATATTTTTTGTGTCAGTTTGCCATGGCCTTAATGATTAAAGGCATGTTCCAAAACTTTGAAATAATTTTGCTTAATTTGTAATTTTTTTCAAGCAATCTTTTCCTCATACATATAACAGTTCTTCAAAGTAGTTTTGAATAATAGAAAAAAGTTTCTTATTATATTAATTAAATTTTCTGGGTACCCTTAAAACCCTAATTTGACTGTGAAATACTCCTAAACTACAATGGCATAATTTTGACCCATTATTTTTAGTTGCCTGCTGGTATGGTCATTGCTGCTGCTGTAAACTCAGAACACCAAAGTTTATGAAAGGTTTCTAAGCTGGTCAAATTTGGAAGAAATAATACCTTTGCATCAATTTAGTGTGATATTCTTGACAAGGAGGAGGACAAAGTTATGGCTTGCAGCAATATACTGGTGTATTGATGCAAACTTTCCGGGTACTGTGGCGTTAGATTCATTATGGTCCGATGGATTTCCCACTGGTCAGACTTTAATGTTAATGATGGAAATATATTGCCCTTATTAATTGTAATGGCAGTACCTGCATTACATGCACAGCAGGCTCATTCCAGCGAAAATTAAACCTTTTTTGTTTTCAAGTAAAAAATTCCGACCATATGAGCAGTTTTTTCAGTCATACGTTTGTTACTCGGTACGTGTAAAGTATGTTTTAATCAGAAATTTTGAATTTTTCCTACCCATGCATGAATGAGCACATATTTTCATTCAAAAATGTCACAAACGTTACCAAAAAGTTACACCAAAATGTCACAAACGTTACCAGACATTACCAAACAAAACATTGCATTAAAAGAAATCCTGACGATAGAATTTCCTACCACTTTTATGAACTATTTGTAAATATGTTACTAATCATCTGTGAAAAGCGCAATAAAAAATTCGCTAACATGTCAGAGAATTTTTACTTTAAAGTCATTTGAAGCAAAAAAAATATTTCCGTGCGAGGTCACAAACGTTACCGAACGTTACATGAACTTTTTTCAGTATTTTGGAACTTATTTTAATCTTCAAACACCTGCATGTCTTGATCCCACCAGTGAGCACCATTTTCAACAACTCATCGTATCTTCTTATATGGGAGCGCGTTGATTCGTGATGAATCCACAGTTGATATTCAAATAAGCGCGTCACGCACGGTACAGCGTACAAGGAGGTGCGTTTACGCAGTACACCTAAGTCAGCGCACTGTTCATCGCGCGTCGCAACTTGAGTACGTGCAAGGACTGGCGTTTGGAAACAGTAAAAAACGACAAAGCAATAAACTTTCAATGATTTAATAACTAGCATTTTGCTTCAGATTCTGCTAAATATTTTTATGAAGATGAGTATTTGTTAAATTGAAAATTAGATTCATACGTATTTAGGAAGATTTTCGTTGTTGAAAGGTATTCAAACAACGCTACAGAGTTGTTCATCGGCAATCAACAACTCTGCATCCGATGCGTCGGCGTATGTTTATCATGCTCGGGTGGCTAAAGCCACCCTCGCGCGATAAAAATACGCCGACGCATGGATGCATCGTTGATTGGCAATGAACAACTCTGTAGCGTGTTTGAATACCTAAATCAACAACAAACTCGTTGATATAATGTTTATGATTGGTTCTGTGGCCATTTTTAAAAGTGAAATTTTCAAATTTTTCGGTCACAAACGTTACTTTGGAATCACCCAGCATCTTTTAAATAATTTGTCTTCAATATTATACACTTCTCGTCTATGATAATACACCATGCAAAGTAAGCAATATTGACTTAACCTTTGTGACCAAAATGAAAATAATGATTATATGTGAATGGGAAAGAAAATGTCATTACCCCAATATTCACCTACAGAAACATGTAACCAATTTAATGCAATTACAGCTGTCTAAAGTGATCTATATCTAACATATGAAAGAAGCTTATTCATTATCATTGCTTGAGGAAGCTTCTAATACTGTACAAGATGCAAACTTAAGATTACATTCACATGGGTTTTTTATAGGGTGATATCATGTAGTTATGACGCAAGTAACATATCTAGAATGAAAGCGAGAGTTATTATGTTTTATATACTGAGTTGATATTTAGAATTTATTTGCATTGTCCTGTCATTGCAAAGAACTGTCAAGATACCAACAACCTCAACATTTTAAATTGTGTAGGCATTTATTAATTCTACTTTAAAATTGATTTTAAAAATCTGGAAGTCTGGGGCTTATATGGTGACCTACATCTCTGGAGCTAAATGTCTAATTTAAATCAATCATTGATCCATTCTAAAGGTTCACCAGAGAACATGATGAAATATCGAATAATGATATAAAGAGTATAGATAACTAACTGGATTACAAATCATGCTTGAAATGTGTAGGAAGTTTGGTTGCAGATGCTCAGATTTCAAAATGCAAAATTAAAATGTAATCAGTGCTTGAAATAAAATTGCTTAAATTTCTTGACTTACCCTATAATCTCACTTTTTATACAAGAAGAGTTTTCTATTATTAAGTGTCCATGTAAAAACATAAAACTCCATGCTCGTATAAAAACAAGAAAAATGTTAGAATTGTCTACATTTCTCATTTTCCCGTTAAAGGCATATTTTTTATAGCAATAATGTTAAAATGGAAATTTGAAACTGTAGTGGTATTAGCAGTTCTAGCTTAAAGCAATACTATAATGAGTTAAGAATGAAGCACCCCTGTCACCAATGACTTTTGATTTTTGGGGCTTATTGGGTTTGTTTTTGGTAGATATTAATACCCTCCAAACTATTTGGCTTAATGATGCTTACTTTTTCTGTTATGGCCATTTGTTGAATTAAATTCGGGATCCCGAATTCCACATGTACTGGGTGTATCAAAATTCTTTGAACCCAGAGGCGTTTCATTTTCAAAAATAAAAATAAAAATAAAAGGAGCTTTTCAATTTGAAAGTTTTTGTTATAAGTGAGTAGCAGAATATCTCATCTTTATAATCTGAAAGTTTCAAGGCAATTGAACACTGTTTTAAAGAATTATAGTCATTTATTGGATGATTTCCGATGCTAGTTCCTGTCACATGGTGTCCAAAAAGGTGGTTAATGTGCCCGTATATATCTTCAATATTGACAACCATAAAGTGGGCTTATTTAGTACCATTGTATAGCTAAGGGTCAATTCTATCTTTTCATGGCAAAATAATAATAATCAATCAAGATGTTACGTATTTATGACGTCATAAATCTGAAAATTGTGATTTTTCGAGAAAAAAAAGTGAAAAAAATCACAATTTGCCTACAAAAGTTCTAGATATCAGAATTTCATGAGTGTGTTTGCTTTTACAGAATTACGATGACCCTTTAAACATTTCTTGTAAGTTTCAGCTCAAGTGCATTTTGATATTTTTCAAAATAACAAATTGAAATTATCCGCAGTGACAACCACAAACCTGCCCTACACCTGAACTTTGACAGCTTATCTTACTCCCATCTGTTGAAGAATCATCCAATTTTGTTCCCTAAGAATGACTGCAGAATGTTTTTGCATTTTTATGCAGCAGAAAAATAACCAAAAGGTATAATGTATCCGTCAGGAGGGTTAAATCAATTCAATGCTCAAGCACACGCATTTCGACAAACCACTATCTTTCTTTAAAAGCATGTAACTTTTGAATGCAACATGCTATTGCCATGAAATAAAATTCTTAGACAAGTTAAAACTACACAACAATTGAATATTTAAGTATTTTTATCAAAATTTATTCTCATCATTGTGAAAAATATTCCGAAATGTATACAAGATCAGGGTACAAAGAATTTTGATACACCTTGTATTAGTATAGGAAAGGATGCATGTGCCTTTTATCTATATTTCGGTGGCAAAACAATTTTTTGACAAAATACACTTGAAAATGCTTTTAGATTGTGACAATCCTCCATTTTATGCTGTTTTTACTGTAAACCATTTTTGATTAAAATCTTATAGTATTGCTTTAATGGAAATTAAAAATGGTCAGCTTTTTTGTTTTTTGAAAATATGAGCTAAACTGTATCGAAATGTTATATTGTCAGCATACATAGGAATATGCCAACAGAGCATGAACACATGCCTTTGACATAAATATGAGATCTAAAGCGTGTTCTTCCATTGAAATTAAAAATCAGTTATGTTTCTTTCAACATTACAATGAAACAAAGGTGAAAGGTATTCAGTTTTTTAAAAACCCGAAGCCATTTTAAAGATTCTGTATATTTACCACAATTCAATAACTAGATTTATAGAGAGATTGACTGAAGTATCTAGAAGTTCTTGCTTAAAGACATTTTGTTCCTTTTAAAAAGAAATATAAAATTGCTTTGCACAATCTAGATTCTTTTACTGTCTTCAGTATCTTTTAAAACAATTTATCAGCTGTCTCTGCTCATTGGTTCTATAAAAAAGTTTCATTTAAAAAACTTAATAACATAATTTTCAGGATATGTTCTGTTCTGATTGCAAAGTTAAAAGACATCGTGTGCAGGGAAAAAATCTGGAATCAAATTGGAAAATGAACAGTCAGAAACTTTCCAAAGCACATATTGAAATACTAACAGATTTTTTGGTCAAGCTTCTCAAATGTAATACTGTTAAGTTGTCTTAAATGTAACAAATTTCTTAATTTTGTTTCTAAATCAATATAATAACTTCTTTTTAATTTTTAGACATTCTCCAGCCAGTTACTTAGTTTAAGTGAAAGCCAACTCAAAATAACAAAAATAACTTACAAATGTAATATACATAAAATTATTAATGTGCTTTAACCTACATTTCAACATAAAACATTCACCATGGCATGAAGATTCTCTTCAGTTATTTTGAAATGTCAGAGCTGTGATTTTTATGTCAAAACACATACTGATTGCTTCTATATTTGTGACTAAAGGTGTCAAACAATCAGATACTTATAAGCTTACAGCTGAATATAAGAATTAGAATTTATGAACTTTCAGAGGACATTATGGTGTACCCAGGATTTTTATGGTGAATCTAGGATTATTTTAAAGGTTTTTGCATCAAATTAGGGCTCTGACTACACCAATGATCTGGTCTATTTAGTGGCTTTGGGTATTTACGTACCAGATTAGCAAATGGTGGAAGTGCCAAATCTTTGTTGCTGATATTTGTCAATAACATCCCTTTAAGTTTAGAAGAATTGTGAGCTTTTTATAATTCTGAGCATAGAATTCATTAAGGAAATATCAGGTATGGATGAATACTTGTCTCAAATCAGGCTGCTAGTTTTGATACGAGACTTGCAGGTTGTATGGCCTTATGTGTAGTGGCAATATAAAGTTACTTCTAGGCATAGAATTCATTGAGGATATATCTGGTGTGGATGAATAACTGACTCAAATTAGGCTGCTATATTTGATACCAGGCTTGCAGGTTACATGATCTTATATGTAGTAGAAATATAAAGTTACTTTATGGTAAGACATGAATGTAGTGCAGACGTGCATAGCAATATGGTTTGTATATCACTTTATGAGGAATTGTGCTTTTGGAAAGGTTACTCATATTGGATATCTCAGTCTGAGTTTGATTGAAACATGAATAAGATATAGTCACCCAACTATGTTAAGTCTAGTTTTGGTTTGTGACTTATTACCTAGCGTTAGCTCTCACTGGTACCAAAAGTACCCAGGCTGGTCCCAATTTTTGTTGCCCTTTCCCCCACTCTTGTGGTGTATGTAGGGAGTGTGTAGGTTTCCAATGATGATCGATATATTTTGTGCTTTATTTTGGTAAGCTGTAGATTGTTTTCTCCTCTTCTTTGACTTTTCAGGACTTTCTGGGCTATTCTCGGTACGTAATTGTACAATTACTATTTTTTAAAGATGTTTAATGTTTTTTGTTTTATTTTTAATTCTTTTTATAGTGTTTGTAAAAATTGTATTTTATGAATACCAAATCAAAAATCAAATACTGTATTTTGAAAGATCTACCACAGACATAGAGGTCATTAGAATTTGAATTTTATTTCGCACAAAATACCACCCAAGAGCATTAATTTAAAGGATTATTTGGCTTTGTGCGGATTTGTATTTTTTGAAAGGTTAGATTTCTTGTATGTCTCATATTAAATTTGATTGAAACATGAATAAGATATGAGGATCCAACTACGTAAAGTCTACAGATCTGTTCTGTGACACTTTTGTAAATGTTACCAGGTCTGGCTGCATGAGTAAGTTAAACTGTACTTTCACGATCCAGGACAGGCAAGCACATTTTGATTTGTGATGATTTTATTTTGTAAAGTAGCACACATATTGTGCCTTTCTGGTATGCATATAATTCATATCTTTATAAATGCAACATACTTTCTAAGACTGGTTTCATGATAGAGATGACAGGAAGTTGGGATTGTTGCATCAAACTGGGAAAATATTTGTAAAGACTTTGTGTCTCAAATTAGAACTAAGCTTAATGTTACCTATTTTTCTGAGGTTGTGTCCTACATTTTATTTGTAAAACAAGTATCAAGCAATTAGACTGAATTATATTAGAAACTTCAATAGCCTGTGTACAGTAAGTTGAATATATCAGGTACCACTTGGTTTTAGTTTTTGCAGAGTAACAAAATACTTATAACTTATTCATTATTTGGAAGATTATTTGAATAAGCTTGTAATGGTTTAAATTTCTTACCCATTTTCAATTAAATTGTGCTTAATTACTGGTGCTTACTACCTTGTTGTGGAATATCATTTCAAAATCATCATGTTTGAATCTTAAGATGATTTTAATTGTCACCACATTAAATGGCAAGATTAAGTTTGCAATCATTATAATTATGATCGCTTGAAAGTAAAAGCAAATGTAAGTTAGTCATTTACTAATTTAGTCAACTGTTTAAAAGTATTTGCAGAATGGAAGATATCTTCATAAGATGACAGACACACTAAAAGATAAAACATTGATAGTAACATATAGATGACACTAGTTATTCCACAAATTATACATAGTCACATGCCCTTAACAAATATGTCCTACTTTCCATGTGGGATGATGTTGATGTCTAATTTTGATGCAATATAGTATCATGGCGCTCATCATATCAGAAATTTGGGCATCATGTGATATAGAAAGTCATTTTTCATTTACAAAAACTTCCTTGAAGAAAGAAAAATCATAGATCTTGTGCCAGCTGATAATCAATCTTTTAGTTAATTCTTAATGTTTTATTCTTGTATCTTTAACTTTGTGGAAAAATATTTGTTAAAATTGAACAGTATAGTATTTACTTTACCAAGTACTACAGTTTAGAGAAATATGTATTAACATGGAAGTTCATGTCATAAGTACTTCAATAGAATATGATCTTTTCAAGCAGAGTATATTTTGAATTTGTATGAACTGATGCAAATTGCTCAGTTCAAATGAACAAGAAGTCAATTGCTTGCTACAAAATATCACAGCAAAAAGAATACAAATCTCCTCTCACTGATATGATAAATAAAGTGCTTGCACTTTTAGAATTCCAAGTTAACTTAAACATGCTTGACATTTTCCCTATGGCTGGCTATCAATGACCTGTAAATAGGAAAAGTGTATAATTTGATTTGATCAAATGAGCAGGATTAACTTACTCAGCAAATATGTCAGATGTGCAGAGTTTAAGCTTTGCTACTATTTCAAGGTTAGTTTCTATTTCAAGGTCAGTTAGATCTGAAAATAAAAAGTCCACAGGGTAGGTTAGGTTTGAAGCTCCTGATGAAAGTAGCCTTATCTTAAGTATGTGTAATAATATGCTTGTCAGGGTATTTTAAGAAATAAATATATGTTGGTTGTGATACAAATTGTGTACAGATTGTGGTTCACAAGTTTTAGAAAATTTGGATTATAATAAGTAATCAGTTTGTTGGCTGCCTTGTCAATTTGAGGGAGGCAAAAGGGTTTATAATGGATTCAGAGCAATAACAGAAGTAGGTTTCTTCAACAAGAAGTAAATGTTTATCAAAGGCAACTTATGAAAGAAATGTTAAAGCAACGATCTGAATTAGTCCTCATTATAAAATAAATTCTATTGGAGATTAAAACTAAAAGACAAATATAGAAACACACTTTAATAAAACTGACGACGTCTCATTCAAGATGTGCAAAGATATTAAATATATATATAAATAAGCTAATATGTAAGAAAAACATCCAACCTTACTGAAATATTTCCTTCCAAGGCCTTCCAACCCATGTATACAAAAGTATTGCTGTTATATTTCAGATTGCAGTGAAGAGCTATGTCCAGATACCTAGTGAGCTGCTGGTCATTTTGTATATGCCAACCTTTATTTGTAAATGACTGGGACAAGGAATTGTATGTATCTTATATCTGCAGGTAATGGAGTGTTTTAATCATATAGTAACTAATATCATGGAGGTTTTAAAAGGTTGTGATTTGGAAAAGGAGGCCAGGGGTTGAACAACTAGAGCTGTTAATAAAAATATTACATACAATCATATTTAGCAGGTTGGACAAAGTATTATACATGACCATGTAAAACGGGTCTCAGCTGTATCTTAAATGTACTATATTTGAAAATAAGATTGGTGGTGACTATAATTTATTTATTTACTATAATATCTTCTATTTTGTCCTTAGTTCCATAGAGACTGGCCCAGAGTAAACCATAAAATAAATCCATTTTAAAAATTGCAATTTATTTTGAAACCAATCTTTACATTTCATGAATCCATGCTGATGTCAAGTGATCCAGATCAAATGAGGCACACATTTTCTGTAAAAATGTTCAAAACAATTCCAAGCTACAACCTTTGAAATCTACAGATGGTATACCAGTATACGTGTATATGATATCAACTTTAAATACTACTTGCAACCACCCGTTTAGCAGCTTTTAATATATGTGATGAAAATCTTATTGTGTCTGTCTATCAACCTCCTAACCAATCTCTCAATATCCCTTTGATGGAAGACACAATCCTGCACCTCACTCCTTTATACTGGGTCCATGTTCAGATAAAAATCCCTCTGTTCTTCCACAAAGTCATGTTTTTTGTTACTTCAGAATATTCTTAAATGTACACAAATATTGTTTTGATAAACATGTATTTACCAAAACTCTATCTGTCAGTATCACCAGCTACTGATCTCAAACATTTTTGACATTTCAATCATATTAGTCATTTAAGTTGTATTTTTATATTTCTTTTGATTTCAACAGATTTCCTGGCTTTTAGCAACTACTTTTCATAAGAATGAAGCCTCATAAAAAGCAGTTTAGGTTAAGAAGTAATTAATTCCACTTAGAATATTACCAAGTCCCTTTAACATAATATCTACATTGATAGTACGATATAATCAATAGAGTATTCAAAACCTGTTTAACAAAATAAAACAAAAAATATTAGCTTTACTGTATGAAAAAATAATGCATCAAAACAAGAGATTAAGAAACACAGCTTTGCCTTAAGGAAAAAGTGCTTAGGAATTTAGAGCTGAGAAATCATCAATAATTCATAGAATTTTGAAATGTGTTGAAATGCACAAAACAAAATACATCAATAGCAATAAAATGTAGTTGTAGGTTTACATGATTTCCAGTTTATTTAAAAGAAAATGTTTCATTCCATTGCCACATGTTCAAGAGAAAATTCATATGAGGCTGCCAATGTTAATGTTTTGTAGAAAGACAAACATCGGATCCTGCAAATGGGACAAATAAACAACCACAGGGATGCAAGTTTAATTTAATAATGGACATGTAAATAGGACTCATTAAAATACAATTTTAGGTAAAGCACTTAAGTCTGATGCAAGGAACATTAAATCACACAATTGCAGTTTGTGCATAAATTTATTTCACTTGTGGAACAACAGTATTTGCCGTGTGCAGAATATGCAGAATCATCACAAATTTGGGTCTCATTAAGGATATGAACCCCAGCAACAACTACAAAGCCAGCCCAGCCCAGTCGAAGATGTAGACGAAGATGATATGCTTGCTATCTGTATGGCTGTGCCATGCAAGGACTCCAGCTAAAATAGGAATCTGTTATGCAAGTTAATACATAGTGGAAGAAACTGCCGTATGTATATACACCTGAGTTGTAGTCTAACTGCCATTGAGACTACCAGGCAAAACCAATCTAGGCTCCTGTCAACTTTGTCACCACAGCAACTGCACACTTCAAATCCTGAATGGCTGCAACTACTACCTGATTATCATGACCAAACCCTGAAAATGATATGATATGAAAACTCTAACTTCGGGTTTGATGACCTTCATATACCAAGCCAATGAAAGAGAACATTATACACAAGACATGAGCTATGTCCCCACAATTGCATTCTGCACTGCAGATAGTACAGCCTACAGAAACCTAGCCATACCACACACACAAAAAATGAGTGCACCAACATCCTGCAAAAGCTAATGACTGGGAAATTCTAATGGATGAAGAACATAAGCAAATAGTGTTTCCCCCGTTTCAATTTTAAAGGCAGGTATTCCCATCTGGTGAAAAATTTAACATATTCTTTTTCCATATTTGAATGAAGGGTCATCACCTATATAAAGAGCTATAAATGTTTCATTCTCATATCTTGAGCCAAATTAATGCTACATGCAAATATGTGTCTGAGAGTGACCCACATGTAGGATATTTATTTTTGTTAACAAAATATTCCATTAATTCAGCACTTTTTTGACCATATAACTATATATAACAAAGATAATATAGGCAAGAAAATTTACAGGGGTTATGAGAAAAATATGCACTCTTATGTGATATCAAAATCTCTAATTTGATTTTGTGAGTGAAAGTGTTTGGAACATACACCTTTAAGGAGTATGCCTTAATGCTCCATATACATTTAAAGCATGCATCTATATATCCAATTAAAAATTTAGTTTAAATTGTTTCAAATATCCGAAAGAATCCAAAAGAGTATTTGAAATATTTTTTCCAATTTATTTCATTGGGTTCAGTTAAATCATCTAACAAATAAATTTTGAAAGTCTGTACTCCCAGAACACTAATTGTAAATGGAGAAAGCAAATTAATCAATGTTCTGCTGATGAAAAGATTCCATCTAATTAATTCCAGGTCACAATTACTAACAGGAATTGTTCAAGTTCCTTCAAATTATTCATTATATTCTCACATTATTAGTCTTATCAAGATTAATCAGTAATTGCAAGATTTCGTATTTCAAAATGAAAAAATTGTGTAGTGGCAAGGGGAAACTACTCCTCCAGAAAAGCGAATCATGTAGGGAATCACATAGACAAGCAGAGAAAGGAGTAATACAATTAGCTCTAAGATAAATCTCTTTGTCTTTCCCAACAATTACAACATCTTTATTTTTACAAGACCAGTGTTTATAAATCCCCACTTTCTTACAAGTTTGCATGTAATTTAATTGACTCCACATCCACTGGATCTTCACCCACCAGATCCCATAGATATGTGTGTAGCTCATGGTCCTCAAAATGCACCACATAAATAAGGAAAATGTATGCAAGGCATCTACAGCACAACTAATATATTTAATTAACAAATTAAAAAAAAGATAATCAAATCTAGCATCAGATGGTGAGTTGTTCAGATTTTGAAGCAGGTCTCTACATTTTACCATCAGTTTGCTTCTCAGACATCTGGGTCATGATCCATATTTGCTTATTACTGTCTCAGCTTTTTGTACTCATTGGAAGTATTTTAATGGTTTTCAAATGATGTAACATGACACATACTCTGAAATTGCTTTATTTAAACAAATTCACAGCCTGAATGTATTATACTTTGGCATATATATGTATGTGTTATATTTCTGCCGTCTACAAATATCAAGTGCAAATAATATGTTATGTTGTTGAATTAAAATTATAGTTCAAATAAAAGCTTTTGAGACAATATTTTTGAAAAGAAAACTGCTTTACTGTCTTTTAGGAGCTTTCAAATATATGTGTCCCGCCGCGGCAAAAGGATGCAGTTGTCGTCTCCTACATGTAGCTTATTGTAGCATATCATATGTATACTAGTTGTATACATCAGATATGCTACAATAAGCAACATGTACGAGCCGACAACTGCATCCTTTTGCCGCGGCGGGACACATATGGGTTTTTTTTTTAAATCAAACGAATAAAGTCAATGACAAAGTCGAAACTTAAAATAACCACAACAAGTGTGAACTGAAGTTTATCTATATTGTCTCAAAATTCTCAGACAAGTGCATGAAAAATTGAGCTTAGATATTGTCTGAAAATTACAATATCTTTGTTTTTATTAAATTAATAACCTCTTTTTACTCTCGTATGTACCATGACAATCCAATTTTCAGTGCATGTTTTATAGTAGACTGCTCAGACTATAAAGAACTCTGCTGGACAGGGCACCCATTTTCCCAAATTTACTCAGCACTTTCAGTTTGAACAGCTGCAATTAAGTAAAGTCTCTTGAGATTTCTACCTGCAAAGACTATGAAAGAAAGTTTCACTGCTATAAATATGAATTTATTGTACTTGTTATTTACTGCTTTAAGTGCAAAATGTAAACCTACCATTTTATTTGTCATGTTCTTTGAATGATATATTTTTAAGCATTTACCATATACATAATTTGGTTAATAATTTTAAAAAATAATTTCTTATTTTGTGTTCCTGATATAAAAATCTGTTAAGTTTGAACAATGCATCAGATGGCAAATTGTTCAGGTATTGAAGAACATTTCTATTTTTCCCATCAATTTGTTGCCCCAACATCTGGGTCTTGATGCATCATATTTGCAATGTTCTTGTCTAAGTATTTACCCATTGATGCTAATTGATGGTTTCAAATGATGTAAAATGATACTTCAAAATCTTTCTGAGAAATAAATCAATTCTTAGCTTGAAAGAATCCACCTTTTTCATATACTTTTTGTCTCATGTTGTCTGTAAAATTTCAGAATAGCATCAAGTGCTTACTCAAGTAATATGATATTTTTGTTTGATAAAAATGATTACAGTTATAATGTGTTTTTTTTTTCAAGTTTTGTATTATTATTTTCGCTTTCTATTTCTCCCCCATTTTACCCATCAATTTCAAACATAAATTCAATACAAACAGCTGCAATGATTTAAAGTCTCATGAGTTTTCTGCCTATTAGGATGAGACGGACAGTTTCACTTCTACAAGCATGATAAATAGGAATATATTGTGTTGGCTGTTTTCTGGTCCAAGCATTAAATGTCTGTGACTGTAGCTGTATTGACTCAATTTACTTAGCGAATTCCAATTACTTAATTGAGCAATAGTATCTTGTACTTTTTGGATGTAAATAGGCCTACATTCTGAATGTATGTTCATGAAGTTTTAATACAAAGAACATGACAACTTTTGCCTTTGACATTGAAACATAAAACTGAATGGAATAATTCAATAGAACTTGGGTTTAAGCGATGTGTAAAATATGTCCCCGCCAAATGAGGCCAAAGTTTACCCCATTTGAACCCCTGTGACCTTAGATTGTCTTTTCTAATAATTTCATCCAACTTCACTTTACTCACTACTTATATTACGGGCTGATATTTACTACTAGTAATTGCTTTACCACCAAAAATTATTAAAATATGACTCCAACTTCCAAGTTCATTTGTCTGCCTCAGTTCAAGCTGTATATCAGCATATAACTTTAAGGATTGATTTAGGAAAATCCTCACATTTACTTTACTTACAAATAATTCTCCTAAATAAAAGAACACCTTGCTAAACTTTGTTTTATCACAGTAGATGGGTGGTTCTTCACAAAGTGTCTACTTTTGGCTTTAAAAAATGGGAAAAACTTTTTATATCATACTTTTTTTCAAATTATTTTTTATGCTTTATGATCTACGCTCCTTTTTCCCAGATGATAAGTTGTAATATGAAATTATCATTTAGATGCTGTTATATCATAGGCATGTTTGTAACATTTTAACAAGTGTTCATTTGCTGGCCTGTTTTGTTAGAATTGAGCAACATATATGGCATATTAAAACAGCAAAAGACGTGGATGTCACAAATAATGATAACTTACCTAAGTTATTCCAATAACAGGAAAGCAGGAAATAAAAAAGAAGAAAAACAAAGGGTTAATATGAAATGAAACCAATTAATCTATAATAAAATCTGAGTTCATGTTGTTAGGATGATCAAAGGGTAATTGTATTTCACCCAAACAAGAAATCATTAGAAATTGGTAAAACAATAACAACAAAAATTGGACAAATATTGTGTTACAATGCACAATGTGATTTATTTTGTTGAATATTCCAAAGTCAAATGTTTTCTACGATATATAAGATAGATATTCATGTAGTAAGTAAAAAGAAAGCACTCAACTCCCTTTGGAAGTTATATCACATTTACACATCATCAGCAAGATTTAGTGTAGTCAAGTCCCTGGGTGAGTTGGTGCTGTTATAAGTATTATCACTGATCTTGTATTTTTCACATAGAATACAACCTTTTTTTAAAAGTTCCCTGATGCCTGAAAGGTAAGACACTTACAGTTTAAACTCTGTATCATATCATGATAATGATGTAAAGAAAATCAAACAAGTTTCACAGGACGCGTCCGTCACGTAATAGAAAGAATCTAATAAAATGTAGCTTCATTTTTAGCATATACTACAGGGACATATTTTTCAAGAAAGTGAACATAAAATAAGCCCATGCATTTACTTTCCCATACCTACCAGTCTGCTTATAGAAGTTCTCACAGCACCGAAACTGCCCTTCTGAAAGTCTCCAATGACATGTACGTTGAGCTTGATAAAGGTAAAGCGATCATGCTGGTTCTTTTAGACCTTTCGTCTGCATTCGATACAATTGACCATGAAATTCTCATTAATCGGATGCAGACGGAGTATGGTATTACTGGTCCCGCCATTCATTTTTTCAGTAGTTACTTAAAAGATCGCACAACAAGAGTCTCCGTTCTTAATGAATATTCTGATTATCATCCGCTTAAATATGGTGTTCCACAGGGCTCGATTGCGGGTCCACCAATTTTCACTGCGTATGCGCAACCTGTCACAGGTATTATTAGGAGTTTTGGGATTGGGTATCAC
>JXSR01S017842.1:2645-25985 GCA_000969725.1 Ophiothrix spiculata
GACTGAGCCTATATTCGTTGTTTCTCCATTTTACTCCAGTAAACAATAGGAGTATTTTGGCACGCTATCAATAGCCAAATTTCGCTGTGCCCAGGCATTTAGGTGATCTCTTGTATATTCTCTGCGGTAATTTTGTAGAAAAAATAAGGGAGTTACCACCTAAGGTAGAGTTAGGCTAAACCGTTAAAGTTCGGGTGGGAGGGATTGGTGAGGCCTCGGAAAAGTGTAAGTTGTTATTTTGAAAGCATATATGCATGCTATAAAGCTGAAGCTTGCAGGGCATGTTGGAACTATCATTACCCTTCTTATTAGCAATAAATCTGATTAAAAATCTATTATTTAGAACTTTTGTAGAACTAAATTTCGATTTAGTGGCCATTTTGCCATAATTCCTATTTTCCCGATTCGAACGAATTTTATGACGTCATAGTAACGTAACGCCTCAGATGATTTTTGTGATCTTGGTATCGTAGGATAGGAGAGGACCATACCTATATATTGATAGTAAAACCAAGTTCATAGTGGGTTCCGTTCTTTATATTAGGGGGGTGCAATAACACCCTACCCCCCCCCCCCCCCCTTGGGTAGACGTACAAAAAAAATCCTAGGTGAACTTCCATTTATACACTATTAAAAAAAAATCCGTAAAATATTCCGTAAATTGAAGGACGAGTCAGTAAATTTATTCATATTTATCCATCCACACATCCAAACCCCACACACTCTCACCAATACATTTACCTACCAACCACTGTTGTTTGAGGTGGACATTTATTCACTTTTAACCAGAAAGTTGACAAAGCAGTACAAGATTCTGGAATGTGTTGCATAACATAAGTTTAAAACACATTATCAAAATTTTATTTCATTTTGGTTGAACGTTTGTATATTTTGAGCTCATTTATCGGTGTTTTTAGAAAATGCAGATTTTTACAAAATGAGGGTGCTATATATATTTCAAATAATTGATTATATTTGATTATCAATTAGGCCTTAAAAATATGTTTGTTTGCCCTCCGCGACCGACCCTAAAATGACAAACATTTGGGTCGGGTATTATAGTTTTTTTTTCCCTTCAAACATGTAAAATATGAATACTCAATATTTTCGATGGAAAACGTAAAATTAAGCAGTATAAAGTCACATTTAGTAGTATAAAATGCATATTTCCTCTAAATAATGACCCACAATCTTTGATAAAGCGCTGCATTGCTTGGTATTCAGGATAAAATCCATGGAATAACATCATACTCTTAGATATATGCGAAGAGTAAAAAAAAAAAAGATCAATAGACCGACCGACCCAAAATTTTATTTTTTCTACTGGAGGGCAAACAATTGTTTTTGGCCTTATATTGTTTGATCTGTAAACATATGGCTTTAATGATAAATATAATTTTCTTGACGTTAGATGCTTCATTTGCATATCTAATGTCAATTATAGTACACACTAGCATATTCCTTCCATATCCAACAATGAGTTTTTTATGAATAGCGCCATCTATTTTGACACTTAGAAAAAAAATGTCCCTATTTTTATTGGGTTCAAAAGAGTGCAACCCCTACACACATCCACATTCACACCCTGCATGCCCGCATATAAGCAAACTAATCATCGAAATAAATGTATGGACACGAAAAGGTGTCCGGACACGAACAGGTATCCGGCAGCAGAATTTCCAGACACGTGTCCTGAAATTGCGCCCGCCAGACAAACAGTCTTGAAACGTCCGTAAATGTACGGAAACCATTTCTAACATTTGTGTTTCTCATTTTATCCCAATTCTCATACCAGGCTGTACCATTGTATATTGGTTATACCTTAGTATATAACAGTCACGATCAATTTCTCGTCTTGTTCAAATTACAAAGCGCTACATGGATGTTCTGTGCGACAGCTATTTAAACTGTAAATTTCACGGTGTTTAAATCTCGTTACAATTTCTGGACCGGATACAAATACTCCAGTTACCGTCTCGATTACCCTATACGGTAATATTAAAAACCTCAGCAGGGCCATCGACAAAACTGCTGCTTTTAAGGTCATATTCTGTGCACACGTAAATGTAGTTCAAGTTGCATCAATTGAGAGGAAAGCGTGTACTTTGTTCGAAACCAAAACACAAGTTTACATGCTTTCACTCTTAACGTATATAGTTACTGAACATAGATAGTGTTGGAAGTGTATAACAGGCATATATTGTTTGAAAGCAGAAAATAAAACTATGTATTTATAGACTTTTTTAGTTAATATAGATGTGTCATAAAACCTGTGTCTATATTTTTTTTACCCTTTCAAAATAATCAAAACCTAGAACGGTATTGTAGTATTATTTCACATTTGCGCAATTACTTGACTAAAAATAGTTAAAATGTAGGGACACTCAAGTCTGTATTAAATTTAATTTAGCAGATATGCAGGGATCAAAAACAGGAATTTCTCTCAGATGCTTTAAATTCTGAATATAAGTAGCTTTATAAATCAACTTAAAAACTTTTGCGCATCATTACACCCCCTTCCTTCAAGCTTTGGTTAATTGCTTTAATGCATTAATTTCGAGAAAAAAAACCACATAGCTACCTTACTTACACCTTGACATCTTGTCAAGTTTACAATGTGTATCATTTTCGGCTTTTCATTTTTGTTTTCACAAGATATATACGGGACAGTCAAGGAGATTTAGTTAATGAGATGAACCTATGGAAGAAAACTAATGTGCGAATTAGATTGTTAGTGCAAGTTACGTAAAACTACAGATTTCAGAATTTCCACCGGATGTCCGTTGTAACATTTGTCATCCTGTGAGATAGGCTTTAGGTACATGGCCCTAGTCTAGGTATTGCAGGATCATTAACTCACCAATTCCAATTTTTATCATCATCAAATCTACAAAACGCATGTTCTTTTAAAGACCGGTTTTTTTTTACTTGTAATGGTTTGAGAAGTAGGTGGAAATTATCAAATCTGTACCCTTACTTTGATAGCTTATTATGCATCTAACGTAGCGATACGATTCTTAAAAATATATTGAAATGACCACAAATGATTTTTAATTAGCTGGGTTAAATAGGACAACCTTCTTTTTCCTTACGCAAGGAACACAAATCACCGAAGTGGCTTACCCCTCTCCCGTAACACGAAAAAACACAAATAATACAATAATATGAATGAACGCACAATCAGGTGGTAAATCAAACATTATATAAAGATGAAATCAAACTCTACTGAGTCTAAGTGTCATTGATCATTCTTATCTCCCATGACTTAAGTTACTTCCTCGGAATTGACCAGATTAATACAGTCACCTTCCGTAATAAGATTTCACTTCCTGGATTACATAAAGTATTTTGGTAGATTTTGTGTGATAACTTCTTTGATAACATCTGACGGCCATTTTAAGTGCAACATTTGACTATAATGGTCCGTTTGAAATTCAAAACAAGTGTCCCCATTGGATTGATCTTATCTGATTTTTACACAATAAATTATATTGTGCTGCTCTATTCGAGGAAAAAAGCAATGAAATCCTTCTCAAGATACATCTAGTAAGCTCTACAAAAATAGAATGACTGAATGACTGAACAGATGAGGGACATGAGGAGCATGCTGAATCAAAAGCAACCATCAGCAATGTCTTAACTTAAAACCGCTCTAGCAAAGAAAGAAACAAACAAACAAACAAACAAATACCCCAAACAAACAAACAGACACAAAAACAAAAGCAGTAGACTGAAAATGATGATGAATGTACTGGAAATTCATTAATGATTCTCCAATATGTGTTAATTCGATGATTAATTTTAGCCATCTTCAGACTAAAATTATGCTGGAATTTTCCTATAGGACTTACAAATTGTAGCACTCTTGTGATTTCTTATATCTAAACTTATCACCTACAGCTAATTTTGCCTGCATGATAATAGATTTCAATACAAAAAATAAGCCTAACATCTCTAATACACACTGTTATTACTAAATTGTCTGTTTATCTAGAAAAAAGTTTTTATTTAAGATATTTTGTTTTTCGCGCGTAGCGTGACAACGCAACAAAAATAAAGAAGCTGTTTTATGTAAATTGTTTTTAAACAAGGCGATAAATTGAATCTAAACATTTAGACAAATCATTCATAATAAATAAAAAAATTAAGTGTTGTCCTTTATTTCTTTAAAATGACACTGATATGTTAATATACAATGTGGTATATTACATTTCAAAAAAGAATATATAATCACCAACAGGAATCTTAACAGAATAGCACTGGTATTAAACGAGTGATCAGATTCTTTTATTATCAGTTTTTAGCGCCAATTTATTTATTTTTCACCAAAGTCCTGAACGAGTATACGGGAAACATCGTAAAGTTCAAATTTGATTTGAAAAAGAAAACTTTTACAACAAAAATGATCTCTTACATTTTACCATTCTCCATGTTTACCGAAAATATGAGAAAACCATGGGCAAATGTTAAAATGTAAAGCAAACACGGAGTTATGGAATTATATAAGTCGGAATAAACAAAATGTATTGCACTCAAATCTCATATTTTGTACATCCATTGCAATTTTCAAGATAATTCATTTCAGATTGTTTGGCTAGTGTTTGAATACTTTGTAGATCCTAATTATCGTGTGTTTATCACAATTTTGAAATCTAGTTCAACGAACTAGTTGTGGGGCAACGAAGTTCAGCTTTCGATATATCCGTTCATGACACTTTTTAACTTTACAAGTTTTGTTGTTGCTAAGCTTGTAAAAGAAAAATTGAAAGTAAAAAAATAATAGTAGTCGTTAGTATCACATTAACGTTTTGGAAAACTGTTGTTCTTTTCGATCTCGTGTATTCTTTTTTATTGTTTATTTGTTTAAGGGCATGTTTTTGGACCAACATTTTACGGGAATGGTAACTAAGTTTTGCTTTTGTGAAATTTCGAACTACCGGTACTTTACTTATTAGAATCTAGAAAGCATATCGAGGATGATATTTCTCAATTATTTGATATGTTTCTTGGTTTTTGAAATATTGCCCTAAATAGGTCAGAAAGTGTCATGTTTTGCGACAAAACGGTGGCAGCGGTGGGATTTTTGACATTTTACCATCATGTTCAGAATGGTAATCCGCTCTTATATAGAAATATATACTTTTATTTAGATTTAATTATCCATTACTGAATAAAAACAGAGCAAAAACATTTCTGAAATAAGGGGTTGACAGGGCCCTTAATGTACAATACTTCCCTTTTTAAGGGTATGTAGGCACTACAGCAGACCATTTAGCTGCTCATGAAAAGATCTCCATCAACTTCAACTGATTGTCGATTATATAGTACTGCGTCAGTATTACAATTGCAATCTTGATGGGAGAGTAAGTTCAATAAAATATAGCATATTTTAGTTACTGAAATGATCGAACACACCAATCGGTTCCAGATTAGCTCGCAGTTGTTCCCAGTGGCAAACAACAAAAACACACTTAAAATCTTCAAGTTCTTTTGGCAAAACCCTATATACGCGTAGTAAAATATCATTTTAATTACAACTCCTTAATGTCACGCCAATGGATATAAAGTTGTTTACAACAATCATGGTTTGATGTCAATACAAAGATGCATTATATCTATTTTGCTTGACTATCATGTCAAAGACCTATAATTCTTTTAAGGTTACAAAATCATTTTAAAGGTCATTCGCCCTTTTTTGTTTCGTTTGTTATACGTTTGTTTACTTGTTTGTTTGTTTATTTGGAACAATTATTGAAGAAGATGAATTGAATGAATGGGAGATGTATTATCCAATAATGTCTTTTTAAGTGCATTTTTCATTAATCAAAAGTTCGTGCGTTATGTGCTGGCACGTTTATTTTAATTTATCCATAGTTTTGTCAAATTTTCCCTAATTCAAGTTTATACGTAAAACTTGGATGAAAATACAGAAACTATAAACAAATTTCACTTTAGACAATATTCATCTTAACATATTGCAGATTGCGAATTGGAAAATCATTACCACTGACACTGTTGCATTGTCCTTAAGTTTCAAGCTTTGTCCTGACAAAATTGTGTTGGAAAAGTGCGATGAGCCGTATTTGAAATTATGGCCTGCAGCTAATGCTGTCTGGATGATATGGCTTGTAATACAACATTGATGCTTAAAACACTAATAGAGGCTATGATTAATACACTTCCTTTTTATCCAGGCATAACAGTTTTGATTGATGGTATTAATGAGTAAAGAAAACAGATAAACGAAGCCGCTGATCTCCAGTACCATGCATATGATATTAAAAGCAAAACGCTAAAAAGTCTTCTTTGATCCACAGGAGCATCTCCACTATAACTTAAGGGCTGGTGGACCTTTATTAATTTAGGACAAGTAGACCTTATTTCATTTTCGGACTAGTGAACCATTATTTTAACGGTGACAGTTTTAGTTCTTAAGCTGTTCTGATTTATGGCACTTTTTGGACATCCTGTGCAAACGATTTTGTCGGTTGTATTGCAAACTGTTATTACTAACAGTGTTTGCAACTTTCTAATTATGAAAACCATCCTTAACACTTAGTAATAAATAATCTGTAATATTATAAAGCACTCCTCTTTCCTTGGTGTAAAATCGACATCTACTCGGCTGGTGTCGCCGCTTCGCGGCGACACCAGCCTCGTTGCTTAGTCACTGTACTGGGTAGATCTGTGGATTTTATTGGTCACTGACAAGAGGGTAGGCCTAGGTAGATCAGTAGTAGGATCTGGGCAAGATCTACAATGAGTGATGTGCTTTCACCCCTTAAAACACTGACATTGAAAAAGGTAGTAACGTAAAATATGCTACAAAAATTGCTTAAGCATATTATATTTAAACAATAAGATTACAGACCAAGACGTTTCTTCTACATGTTGTAGACAAGTACATTAGTAAAGCAGTTGCGATCTTAGTTACATTGGGAAACCTGGTAGACAACTTGGTGTTCCTAGAGATGAACACAAACAGAAAGTTGGCAAAATATCAAGCAGTGTAACCACCTGGGCAGACAGGAACATCTCGTTTTCTACAGTTCATGAATCAGCTATCACCGATCACGTTGAGGACAAGAATCATGCCATAGGCTGGGAGGAGCAAAGGTCAAAGGCAAGGAACAGAATAGATATAAACGCCGGATCAAAGAGGCTATAGAAATAAGAAAGTAGGGGAGCACCGCCATGAATAGGAACGAAGGACAATATTCTGAAAATCGCTAAATGTGAAGTCAACTGGTAACATCAATATCGTCGCAAAGAGACATCATACAGTGTTGATAAAGGCAACAGCGATTGCCGAAACGTTCACGTAAGTGGATTTTTATTCTGGATTAGTCAAATGAAACTACATTACATAATAATTTATCTATCAATCCTGATGAATCTATTCAACGAGGTTAGTAAAGGGTCTATGAGCAGACCTACCCGATTAGACATGTTGGTCTGAAGTCAATAGATATCGCCCGGGTCTAATTTATTTAATACTTATAGGCTACAAAAAGAAAACAAAAAGTTCAATTATCACGTCATAGATAGGAGTAAACCGTTATAGTAATTCTTTAAATATGCTTTCAAGGAAACAGGAGCTTACAGTGGAGACAGGGTATTTCGAAAATGGATCAAGTGTTCAAATTACTATGAGCAAATATTGTTGCAAGACTATAATGTAATAATAAACACGACTTGAATCGCCTAATAAATCGACATACTTACTAGTTTTTTACTCGACATTATAAAAACTTAATTCTAGTTTATTGTCAATCCAAAAGCAACCAAACAATTAACTAGACAAAACTCTGGATACACGGTTTTGTCATTTTTAGTAGTGTTTTTGATCGTTGTTAAAAGCAGGTGGTGATTGAAGTAAATTTGACAGGTGCGCATTATTTACTTTGATTTAAACAGAAGACAAGGAACAAACGTAGAGAAGAAAGCAACTAAACACGCTGTCATACATATTACGCTCTGCTTATTGCATTTGACGTACATACACTCCCCTGGATTTAATATCAGACTTGGTTAACAAGTTACCTAGCGTTAAGATAAAAAAAAAATCAACATCATTTGTTTTATTAATCAATGTTTTGCCTGTATCTGTTGACAGATTATTTCTCTCATGATTGTGAATTCACTCAGTGAGACGCAACGTGCGACAATGAATGTTTTTAAAGTAAGTCAGATAAATATGTTAATTATTCCCTACCAATCAGCATGAAAACGGCAAACAAAATAGTACTTTTGAGTCTGAAGTCCAGTTGTCGGCTGTAGGCAAGCGACTACATATCAAGCCTTTGCAGACATCATCAGTACATTATTGGGCTATTCAAGAAATTAATGATTTCTCTTAACCCTCGTCTTCCTGCGCCTTTTTTTTTGTAACACGTCTTCCTGTGGGGAAGATTGTTATTTTGTGTTTTTGAAATTGGGACCCCCAAACTCATACAAGGTGTATCAAAATTCTTTGTACCCTGATCTTGTATACATTTCGGAATATTTTTAACAATGATGAGAATAAATAACAAAACATATATATTAAATATTTGTGTAGTTTTAGCTTGTCTAAGAATTTTATTTCACGGCAATAACTTAAAATGGCAATGGACTTGAACTCCATACTTACGCTGACGACACTCAGATATATGTATCGGTTTGCCCAACAACAATTTGTTGAGACAGCTATCAACAATCTTGAAAAGTGTATCTGTGAGGTTCAATCTTGGTGGTCTGCTAACTTTTTGAAACTGAACGCTGAAATGACTGAAGTCATTGCATTTTGTTTTAGAGCCCAGCTAGCCAAATTCACTCTTCCTTCAATACGGATTGCTAGTATGGATGTTCCCATAGGGTCTGACCCTGTCAAAAATCTTGGCGTCATTTTTGACCAAGCCATGACAATGAGTGCTCAGGTTGCCAACATTTCTAAAGTTGCTAACTTCCAATTTGTAAACATAGGCCGTGCTAGAAAGATGCTTACCACAGAGGCTACAAAACTTGCTATCCACACATTAGTCACATCAAGATTGGACTATTGTAATAGTCTTCTTGTGGGTATCAGTAGCACTCTCTTGAACCGTCTTCAGAATATTCAACGCACTTCTGCTTGTCTTGTCACCAGGAAACGCAAATATGACTCTATCATACCGGAACTAATTTCACTCCACTGGCTCCCTCTCAAGGAACGCATTGATTTCAAGATTCTTGTAATAGTTTACAAATCTGTTCATTCACAAACTCCAGACTATATCTCCAGCATGCTTGAACTAAAGATTCAACAACGTCGCCTTCGCTCTACATCAACATATCCAAAGTTCATTGAACATAGAACAGTTTCTTCATTCGCTGACAGATCATTCTCATGTTATGCTTCAAAGCTATGGAACACACTACCTGATTTCATCAAGGGATGCAAGACTATTGAAACTTTTAAAAAACAACTGAAAAGCTATCTGTTCACAGTTGCTTACAATAATTAACTCTTTTTGTGTATTTTTTTGCCTTTGTAGCGCCTTAGTACAATTTGTTTGGTTTAGGCACTTTATAAATGTGTCTGATTGATTGATTGATTGAATAGCATGTTGCATTCAAAAGTTACATGCTTTTAAAGAAAGGTAGTGTTTTTGCCTATGTTTGAGCATTGAATTGATTTAACCCTCCCGACGGATACATTATACCTTTAGGTTATTTTTCTGCTTCATAAAAATGCAAAAAAAAAATGACCCTGGACATTTTAGCAATTATAAATTAATCCATTGCGGTCATTCTTATGAAAAAAAATCAGATGATTCTTCCCGGATGGGAGTAGGGTAAGCCGTCAAAGTTCAAGTATGGGGTAGGTTTGTGGTTGTCACTGCGGATAATTTCAATTTGTTATTTTGATAAATATCAAAATGCACTTGAGCTGAAACTTACAAGAAATGTTAAAAGTGTCATCGCAATTCTGTAAAAGCAAAAGCACTCATGAAATTCTAATATTTAGAACTTTTGTAGCAAAATTGTGATTGTCACATTTTTTTCGATAAATCGAAATTTTTCAGATTTATGACGTCATAAATACGTAACATCTTGATCGATTATCATTATTTTGTCATGCATGGATAAAATAGATCCTTAGCTATACTATATGGTTGTCAATATCGATGATATACTGGAACATTAACCACCCTTTTTGGACACTATGTGACAGGAACTAGCATCCGCGGACAAAGGTTAGTGTGTATGGTATTTGTTTTTTATGATTAAAGGGTGATCAGGTAACATCGTACGAGGTATCAAAAACAGTCATTTTCAAGAAATAGGGTACGTTCCGGTAGAATCCCCATTTATGGTGTGAAAATGGAGAAAAAGGGTATATACGACGGTTTGGCAAAATAAGTCATATGACTAATAATAGACTACATGAGCCTCTTCAATCTGCTTTTAATGCATTTCAATCCAAAATGACATTCTGTGGACAATGGAGAGACAGGGTGTAACTATCCTTGTTTTGCTTGACTTGAGTAGTGCCTTCGACACTATAGACCACAGAGTTCTTCTTCATCGCTTGGAGTATATACTTGGTGTTCAAGGAATTCCTCTTATAAATCTGCAATCATCCAATAAATGACTATAACTCTTTGAAACAGTGTTTAATTGCCTTGAAACATTTAGATTATAAAGATGAGATATTTTGCTACTTATTTATAACAAAAACTTTCACATTAAAAAGCTTCTTATATTTTTAATATTTTTTTGAAAATAAAACATCTCTGGGTACAAAGAATTTTGATACACCCAGTATTGTTTGGTACAAATAGGGCAGGGTCTTTTCTTTCCATTGATACCAAGATCATGAAAATCGGTCGACGCGTTACGTAATTATGACGTCACAAAAATGGCCACTTTTTATAAAAATCGCTATAAAAGTTCTAAATGTCCTGTTTTCGTCAGATTTGTTGCTAATAAATGAAGGAATCACCAATTCTAACATATTCTGTAAGTTTCAAGTCAATAGCATGCAGATATTTTTCAAAATGGCGATTTAAAAATTTTCCGAGGTGGCAACCATCCATCCTACCCGCCGACTTTGACGGCCTACCATAACTACAATTTGTTTTCGTCAAAATGACCGCAAAGGATGTAAAAACAATTACCCAACTGCTCAGGTCGCTTTGTTTTGCGTTTTGGTGCAATCGGCGATCATCCGTTAGGAAGACGAGGGTTAAGAATACATGGAACTCCCAAATGCTGTGTTCCTTTTTTGCGTGTGGGAATTCCCCCCAACAGTTCTCCTTTTATAGCAGGAAGGGACCAATTTTTAAGAGAAATATTGATTTTTCAGTGGCAAAAGGTTGAGCAATGTTAATTAGTGATACATAATTTTAAAGCTGGTAATTTCAGCATTAATGGGCAAACAGACAAATGATTTTTCCGACTTTGCTCGGATTTCGTGGAAGCAGGTCACATACTTTTATTATTGTTTTGTGAACTCATCCCGTTTAGAGTATTATTTGATGATGTGTTAGCGATTTTGTCAATTAAAAAACGAGGATATAATAAAAGTCTCAATATTATTTCTTGGTCGAAGGCGAGTGTCGGACAGGTTTTTGATAAGATACAAGCTAGAGAAACCGCCAGCGGCGTATACTCATAGAGGTCTTGGCCAGTAACACCTCAGTTTTGACGAGGCACTGAATATAGAAAATGAGAGAGTAACTAGAAAAATGACAGTACTAACAGACTCTGACCAATCCTCGACCTAATAATATTTCCCAGGTACTTTGCCAATAATTTGTATATGGAAAAATAAAACATTGAACAGCTACTTATCACTTAATAAAAATGTTGTGAGTGAGGTCTGGGTTTTGAGAATAAGTCGTATCCCCATACATGTTAGCAACTTGGAACGTTTTTGCCAGGTAACTACCCCCCTTAAAATATACTTTTGCCTACTTTTATATAAAGGGTCCCACATCGCAGGTAACGAATGGTGACATTCTCAGCACTTTTTGTCTTTATTGCTTATCAATGCTTATGTACCGAAGAATTTATATTTTGAAGTCATCTAAAATGGTTTTTTATAAGTTTTCTAATTTTATCAATCAATTTTGTATTCAAAAGCTACACAATTAATAGAGAATTCAAAACACATGAACTATATATTAATGAAACTTACGAACTTAACATTGCTTTGCTAATAGAAAGGCGAGGCACTACGTCAAAACGCCTTGTCAAAACGTACTTTGGTTGTTTTCAATTCCAATAATAGAAATAATAAAGAAAATACAATGTAATTTTGTACTTGTATTAAGGAAACTGTTGCATTGAACAAAATATTTCACATGGTCGAATAGTTTGAAAAAACAGCACTCATCAGTTACAATACCTATTGGTCAGTTGGGTCGTATTGGTTGTAAAACGCAACGTTCAAGTAGCATCACTGTTTTTCGTTGGTAAAGGTAACATCTCTCTTGGGGCTCATGATTGCTAGGTTGCCTGCTGTTGAAGAGGCTCTTTGTTTTCATAAAAAAAAAATCTATACCGGTCAAGACTTTATTATTATAACATTTTGATAACAGAACCGACATTAAGTTGTCCGTCGGGTTTTCTATATATTTCCGTTAAGAATACTACTATGCCTGTATTTTGCTGACAACCCGACAAGTGCAGAGCAAGCATAACGTAATGTAGAGAAAAACACAGCTGTATTATAGTGTCAATAAGTAATCAAGTAATACATATTTCACAAATGTTTGAAACGAGTTCATTTGTCTGATTGTAAGTTTTACCATGATCTAGCAGATAAGTGACCGATTTTACTAAAATAAAGCGATGCTCGCTAAACCCGTTTTGATCGCTAATCCTAATTATCGGTTAATAGCGAGTTTTTTGAACAATTTAGCAATATTTTCGGAGAGAGTGATCATAACGGGAGTAAGCGATCATCTCTAAATGTTAGGGGAATCTGACTCTGGTATGATAACCTTCCCGCCAGTGAATCAAGCAAGCATCATGCTACTACAAACGGAATTTATCAGTAGAAGCTTAAATATTTATATTTTATCGATAATATACATTTTCAAACAACACTTCAGAGCATCTAACCAACTTATGTTTAAATGTTAGCAATATTTCTGAATGCATTTTATTTTAGATAGTGTTGTGTCTTTGTACTTAGTCAGATGTGTTCACATTAGCATAATTATGTTTTGCATATTTGTGTTAATATTGTGACGGGATAACTGTCAATCATCGAAAAAAAAACCAAATCAGTTACGTTACAGAAACCAAGACATTTTATACATTGAATGATTTCCAATATCGGCAAAGTAAAAAAATGACAGTTCCTTTCATACGATATTCTTCATGTTAGTGACTACATCAATAAAACTAAGCATCCGCATACTCGGACACGACATATACCCTAAGGCATTGCAGGCAAATGTGTCACGTTAACGTATCATCAAGTTCAAGAACATATATGGGTTTGGATTGGATTTAGATTGCCCAGAGCATTACCTCTCAGGAGTTTGAGTTTAATTTCAAAATACATATTTGTTCGATAATTAACCGGTTTAAGCGCTAGATATACTAGTACTTCGTCATTTTTGTAGTTTGTAGACATTTTCATTGAACTTTTTTCTCATGGTGATTAATATTTAAAAATGGTGTAAACTTTCATTTTGAATGAACATTTTCCTACGTACAATTTCAACATTGTGTAAATCATAACCATCATTGCAAGAAGAGATTAACTTACCATGAATAGATCTAGGCCATAGATTCAATATCAAACATTATACTATTCATCAATATGCACTTGAAAATGTGCAATGGGTGGAAAATAGGTCTCCATTTAACACATATTTTCTTCATAATGGGAAAATTTATGATGAAAATTCTCATTACAATTAACAGTTACTCCATTATAGACGGAATTAGGCCGCCATGGTAGTTGAATATCTAGAAACAATTTTCGCGGTGTTTAAGGCTACAGTCCCTAAATGGGTGCCATTTTTGCCACCGGCATCTTTACTGCAACTTTTTACCTACTTACACATATCAGAATAATACAATTTTTGACGTATTTTCGACTAGATTCTACGTGGTCTTATCGTTAAGATCCGCATAACTTCGGGTCATGAGGTATAGACTCCGTGTGCAAAAACGATAAGCATTTAATTATATTCACCAAGGGTGACGCTGTTTTTCTAACACAGACTTTGAAGTTCAGTTATTTTAACATCGTGCTAGGCTCCGGTAACATCAGCTGCAAAGTGTCTAGTGTAAAGCGACTCCATTATTATGCATTTTATGAAATATGAATAGTATTACACCAGGTAAGGGTGCGACAAAATATTCAGAACTGACTATAAATGATGGGATTATAAGGTAACAAAGAATAGCTGCATCCAATATTTGATACGTCACAAAATATGTCTGAGCCTTTTTGGATAAATTATACTTTTCCAAAATTATGATACATCCATATAAACAAAGATGGATGTCTATGTCAGAAACACCATGATCCAAAATTCAAGAAAATTGTAAGCATGTTCTTTAAGAGTATTTTCATGTGATAGCTTGGCCATTTTCAAAAATCTACGTCATCGCAGTTCAGTGGAATAATATTGTTTCTCAAATGCAAACATGTCTGCAGTTCTTTTAAGGAATCAAAAAATATACTCATTTAAATATCCTTCATGGTTGATAAACAGGTTCATTACAACAACTCATTTTGGAATGTACGGAATACAGGTTCACCTAATTTGCCAAACAGATGCACTAAACCGGGGTTCAACTATCAAGTACAATTAATTACTCTATCAAAATTGTTTAAATACTTGTAAAAATCAGTGGAATATCGTATGCGTTAAATTAACACTAACCGAAAATCCTTACTATTTTGTTGAATTTTGAATAAGTGCGTTTATGAAAAAGGGATCTATATATATTTGATGACGCAACTAATAAAAATAACATTGCAATTTGATTTTATAAGCATCTACGGAGTAGACGGATGTGTTATAACTTTTGCTATAGTTTTTCAAACGATTATTTTTCTTCATGTATCAACTGTTCAGCACACTGCGTGGTATTCATGTTTACGCCGATTCCTCGAAAATAAAACCAGTTGAAATAGTTGATTCATACATGTAGATTAAATATCTTTCGGAGGATATCATATTTGGAAAAAAATATCAAAAAAAGGATCATTATTTTTTTCATACCAATAATTCTAAATTGAATATTCACAATATTTAGGTTTTAAAAAGAATTGCGAGAATACACGATGTACACTCTTAAAAAGAAAGGATCAAATTGATCCGATAAAGTATCAAATATGAGCTTACCTTTTCCCGGATCAATTTTGATCCAAATTCTCCTCAAATTTGATCCTTTTTGGATCAAACACACTCTTTTTTGATCCGAAAAGGATCAAATTTGAGGAGAATTTGGATCAAAATTGATCCGGAAAAGGGTAAGCTCATATTTGATACTTTATCGGATCAATTTGATCCTTTTTTTTTTTAAGAGTGTAGTTGGTTTCTGCACCGTATATATATGTCTAAGTGTACAGGTAAATCGTGGCTGTAATAATAACATCTATAAGCAATAGTCATCTGGGCCCATGGGTCACGTCATTTGCGACTTGCTAAATGTTATAAGATTTGAGACTCCCTTTAGCGGCATGATCGGCCATTGCTCTTGTTTGCAGAGGCTAGCAAAAGCCGGTTTTATATCACAAGATATATTAAATATAGATAAAATAAAGTCTTAAGAAACACATTGTTTTCTCAGTAAACATCTTAGCAGTAGGAAACCACACTTCGGCTCTCTCGTCCATTAGGTCAGACAAACCTTGTATGGTTGTTTGTTTTAAATGATCACCATTCCCAGCAGATGTGTTTTTGCTAATTTGTCGACATGAAGTGAGTTCCAATGTAAATAAAAACCTAGCGCGATCAAATCTATCGAGATTATTTCTACTTTTACGCAAACGACTGCGTGTTCATTATCAGGTAAAATTGACTTCTTATAATGACCCGCGTATGTGATGTCATTAGCGCTTAATGCGTTTTCTCATAAAACGCCAATCAAGCGCGCGTATGCACCACACACACGTGCGTTTATCATATTACGCGATGATCGTCATGA
The DNA here is from genome assembly GCA_000969725.1 of Ophiothrix spiculata. NCBI lineage: Eukaryota > Metazoa > Echinodermata > Ophiuroidea > Amphilepidida > Ophiotrichidae > Ophiothrix > Ophiothrix spiculata. The sequence goes on from JXSR01S017842.1 coordinate 18,792, forward strand.
ATGGACTCGGTACTTTTCTTCGGGAGCTACGCTCCCTCAAAAAAGTACCTCGGCAAAAAACAAACACCTACGATTTTAAACAGTTACCTCAAAAAAGATGGTGTGCAGTTATTATTGTCTAAACAATGTTCACCCAAGTGTAATATCTACTAAGGAAACATGTATCTTGGTCTCATAATATCTTATGATTCTTTTGCGAGTGCATCGCTTTGCACTGAAATTTATCAGGCAACTGAGTAGGGTCACTGTTGTTTTAGGCAAAAGGTTAACATCGCCTCAAGGACTCATCATAATGTAGGTCACTAATAGTTAAGAGACTCATCGTTGGCGTAAAAAAATCTGTGTCGGTCATGTCGGTCAAGACTTTCTTATTTCAAATGATCACAGAACCAACAGCTAATTTTCTCTCGGGATTTTTTTAAAGATTGTTCAACAGCTCTATGCACATATGTGTTTTGAAGAAATTGAAGAAACGACATGGTATAAGGATTTAACTTGCCTATAGCATATAGGAGCCTAAATACACGGTTGCTCATATAGTTGGAATACAAATATTGTTACCACTTTTTTATGTAAAGATCAATTTATGATGAAATTATCTGGAAACTTATGTTGCTTTTGGTCAGATTTAATAGGTAATCTTGTTGGGTGTGAAATGGAACTCCGAATGTGATCAATTTTTTCATCTAATGGTAAGGCGGCAACAACAAAAGTGGGTAAAGAACGTGATTTTTAGGTCAAATTTGATTTGAAACCGCCTTGTTCAAGGTCACTTTACTACTCAAGTTGGGTGGTCATATGGAATATTTATCCGCCGTAGAGTGATAAGCAGGTGATTGAATGTCTTTGTCTCGCTTGACTGAGCCAAGAGAATGATTTGAAGCAAAGCACAAAATGATCCTTCAACACCCCTAAATTTAACCATTTCACGTTCTGTTTTGGAGAATGTTCCAAAATTACAAAAAAACAAAAACAATTAATGCAGGTGCAGACAACGATTTTAGATTTTTCGTGTTTATGCCGAAACAAAAAAAAAATTAAATTAACTTGCGCAGACAAAGTTTGTGAAGCATTTTATATAGGATCATAAATAATTCATTCTAGTTGTGGTCAAAACGTTCCTAGAAATCGCATTGCTTACTGCTAAATGTACTTTGTTGGCTGCGGAAGACCATTTTTCATATCAATAGCTAGTGATCCAATGTTCCTTCATTTACTCCATCGACAAGGTTGAAAGGACATGGACAACCTTTTGCAAATAGTTTAACATACTCTCAATTACTCTATTCGTTTTAAAGAATATACAAACATCCTCGAAAATGATGATACGAATATTCCAACAAATCCCCATATACATAGAAAAGTACAGTCTTAACAGTCTTATGCCCCGCTTATTATTGACAGCATTCTTAACTTAAAACATGTATATTCAACAATCAAGTTAAAGAAGCCGATACACATCAAACTTTTTCAATAGATATTGTTAATATTAGTAGATTTACAGTTCCCTAGATGGGTTCATATAATTCCTTTCTATCAATATGATTTCACCCAAAGAGCAATAAATCTACACATGACAAAAATATCACTGAAGGCATTGCATCCACATGTCTTGTCAGTCTGGCGTATTGCCAAGTTCATTGACACAAAGACGCTCAGTTTGAAAGAAGTGTTCCCTAAAGTTTCATCAAAACAAAAATAAAAATGAGTAGTATTGTTGTTATTTTCTGGTGCAATCAGGTAATTGCATACCGGACCAGATGTGTAAATATGATAGAATGGCTTGTCGATCCACACTCGTTCTCGAGCGGGTTTTTGTTTGTTTGTCTGTTTGCTTGTTTGCTTCTCGTGCATCTTAAATCGTTTTTTTTTTCAAATATTATGTCGTTCACATCTTTTACGCATTCCTGGAATTAAAAGCATTATGGACTTTCAGGATTTTTGTTTTGTATTTCGAGTGTTATAATGTAGGCTATGATTAAATATCAGAAATGGGTCCAACAAATCTAAGTAAAATAATAGTGAATAGAATTGGTAAAATAAATACCTGAATTAATCAAAAGAAAAATAAATAATTGTACTATCCGGCCCTTATTTCTTTATATTAATGATTAATATTCGTATTAAAAATCTTTGGGACAGGTGTTTTTACAACTTGTTAAATGACATAAGATTTGACAAAAAACCTACATGTATGTCAGTCAATGACCCATTATAGGAAAGCTAGTAGCAGCCGGTTTAGTATAACAAAGCATATGAAAGGGAAGTTAATGAACAGCTTGTTTTCTGAGGGAATATTCGCAAATGTTAAAAGAAACATATATATATATATTAAAATTCTCTACTATATGCGGAGATGAAGTTGTAGACTTTGACGCAATTTTAACATCAATGTAAAGCTTGTTTTCTTAGGAAATATTCGCAAATGTTAAAAGAAACATCGATATATTAAAATTCCCTACTATATGCGGAGATGAAGTTGTAGACTTTGACGCAATTTTAACATCAATGTAAAGCAACTGTCGCATGGGACACGCCATTTACAGCTTGTTATTTGTTCTAAGCTTTGAAACGCCTTTAAACGAGCCAATCCGTGTAGGTCAATGTTCCTCTCTAAATAAGCTAAAAGCAGTTGATTTAATGCCACAAGAGTTTAATGCCACAAGATTTATGGCCAGGTCGTCTGTCGTTGATTTATTGGCATAATATTGTTATTATTATTTTGTGGACTCATCCCGTTTAGTGTAATATTTGATGATGTGTTAGCGATTTTGTCAATTCAAAACGGGTATATTATAAAAGCCTAAATATCTCTTTGCGTAGGCGAGTGTTTGACGAGTTCTGGATAAGATACAATATAGAGAAACCACCAACGACGTATACTCGCAGAGGTCTTGAGCTGGTTACACCTTAGTTTTCACAAGGCACTGGATATACAAAATGAGATAATAAATAGACAAATGTATATTTGTGTAAGTATCGTGATGGGATAACTGTCAATCATCGAAAAAAACACCTTTATACCAAATAAAATTACGTTAAAGAAACCAAGACATTTTATACTTTTCAAATATTCTTTTTATTTTTAGTTACATTGAATGATTTCCAATATCGGCAAAGTAAAAATGACAGTTCCTTTCATACGATATTCTTCATTCTAGTGACTACATCAATAAATCTAAGCATCCGCATACTCGGACACGACATATACCCTAAGGCATTGCTGGCAAATGTTAACGTACCATCAAGTTCAAGAACATATACGGGTTTGGATTGGATTTAGATTGCCCAGAGCATTATATCTCAGGAGCTTGATTTTAATTTCAAAATACATATTGGTTCGAGAAATACCACAATCTTCTGCAAAAGTGTTGGGACACTTAGTGATATTAAGCACTCTCCCCGCTCCCCTTAATCAATGTTGAGTATTTAAGACATATGTGTGCTCAACATTGATTCAGGAGGGGCGGGAGGAGAGGGATTGAAAAAGTTTTGTAAACGGTAAGAACTTAAGTTTTCTATAACCTATATAGATCGCAGAAGCAATTTTACATAAATGGCCAACCTTTTTTTATTGTCATTGTGTGCATAGCATCAGTGTCCCAACGAGTTTTGCAGAAGATTGCATGTTTAAGCGCTAGATATACTTCGTCATTTTTGTAGTTTGTAGACATTGTCATTGAAATCTTTTCTCATGGTGATTGGTTTTTAGGAATGGTGTAAACTTTCATTCTGAATGAACATTTTCCCACGTACAATTTGAACATTGTGTAAATTATAACCCTCATTGCAAGAAGAGATTAGCTTACCATGAATAGATCTAAGCTATAGAATCAATATCAAACATTATACTACTCATCAGTATGCACTTGAAAATGAGCAATTGGGTAGAAAATAGGTCTCCATTTAATACATTCTTCATAATGTGAAAATTTAGAATTCACACTTAATAGTTACTCCATTCTTAAAAATGTGATTACTAGGGTTGCACAGCTCTAATTAGTATTCCTATTGTTTTACATGCAAATACTGTGTCTTTTTTAACCCAAAATGTAACATTTATGGTGTGAAAATGTAATAAGACCATTGATTTTCTGAAAAACAAAGATATTCTCTATCATTTGACAAGCGTTTGAAGTGGGGTAAAGCAGCTCGATTTTCCCTACACTACCCTACATATTTAACATGTTAAACGACAGCTCGTGTTCTGGATTATTTCTAGACCATTTTTGCGTCTTTCAATTTAGAGGGAAAATTATCAAATATGAGCTTATATTGGAGTAAAACTGAGATTTTTGAGAATTTTTGAGAACTGAGAATTAGTGCTGTGGAATCTTAGGATACTGCCCTGAGGGACACCACATGTGACCTCTAAGGGAGGAGAAGTGATATTGTTGATGTTCACAATCTGTTTTCTGTTGGAGAGATATGACCGAAACCACTCTATAAGTTTAAATTTGTCACATAGGATACTATGATTAACGATATCAAATGCCTTCTGGAGATCTAGCATGATCATACCAGTAAAAAGACCTCGAGATGACTGTGTTTTCATGTAAGTGATAGATTCATTGATACTGATCCAAAAGTTCACTTACTGTGTACGTTTCGGCAAACGCTGTTGCCCACTGTTGTTTAAACCCAATAGAAATAGGGACATTTTATTTCTAAGTGTCAAAATAGATGGTGCTATTCATAAAAACCTATTTTTGGATGTAGAAGGGATAAACTGGTATACTACTGAAATTAGATATGCAAATGAAGCATCTGACGTCAAGAAAATTGTATTTAGCATTTCTAGAAAAAATGTTTACACATCAAGCAACGTAATCGATAATTAAATGTAATCAATAATTTGAAATATGAATAGCGCCCTAATTTTTGCACAAATCTGAGTTTACAAAAAAAAACCAAGTAAATGAGCTCAAAATTAACAAAATTTCGACCAAAATGGAATCAAATTTGACGAACCGAACGGGTTCAAAATTTTATTATGCAACATATTCCAGTTACTTGTACTGCTTTTTCAACTTTCTGTGAAGAAAAAAAAATGAATTTTTGGTTAAAAATGAATAAATGTCCGCCTCAAACAACAGTGTGCAACAGTATGTCAACACTGAGATGAGACTGATGTTGCTTGTTGTCTCTTGGCGACGATGTTGATGTTGCCAGTTGATTTTTCACTAAGCAGGATCTCATCAAAAACGTGATTAAGAAAATACTGTCCCTCGTCTCTATTCATTCCCTCTTTTGCGTATCTCTATAGCCTCCTTTACCCAGCGTTTGTATCTGTTTTGCTCTTTGCCGATGATCTTAGCCTACCCCCAACCGATGACATGGTTCGTATCTACAACATCTGAATGAGGCAGGAGTCGGTAGAGTGAGCACTTCTGAAACCAGACTGATGTTCCGTACAGCAGTTTATGTCTAATGTACGGTATATTAAGATTTACATTCTGGTTCACAATTTTTGTTAATATTATTAAAACATACATGCGAAAAATGTTTTAAGCCCTCCCTGATATGTACTAAACGAGTGAAAAGTGCACTTAAATTTAAATGCATGATTATGAAAATATATTTACTATCTGCTCATGTAAAATATGTCCAGATTTTAATAGCATACATGCATGCACTTGTTTGTCATTTAGTACAAACCAGTCAACAAGTATTTGTATATCCCGGGATGTTATTCTATGTTTCATTACTGTTAATCCACATTCTCACTGAAATTCGTGCGTTTAACTAAAATACTCTTAGGCATGAACCAAACAGCGCTGTGACCATGTATTGAAAAATATAACAATTTAGGGAAAAAATCAAAATATGAATTGGAATCGAATTCAAAGTTTCAGGGTGAACAACTAGTTGTCCAAATATTAAGACAAATGAGTTTTCATTTTAGACGATCTCGTTTAATTGTTTCAAATGTCAGCAAAATACAATATGTATGTTTCTTCCTCGCATCCAATGTAGTGATTGGGCTTCAAAAAATTACTATTATAGTAATCCACCTTAATGGAATGACATCAAACATATGATAATGAACAAAGCGTAGACTGGCACTCCATATTTTAACTTCATTTCAATAAATAAAAATAGGTACTCATGCATACTGATTATTTCCATTTTCTGAAACAGCTTATCTCAGTTCTAATGACGAAACCCATTAAATATAACGAATAAATCATTAAATGGAGAAAACAAAACTTGATTCATCGAGTAGTATCAGAGTATGTTTTAATAAACATTTCTACAAACTTGAAAAAAGGTCTAGTCTACCCTATTGTTTTATTATATTTTAGTTATCTACAAGCGGCATGTTATTGCGTATTATTGGAACTGGTTAAGCAAATATGGCATGTGACAACAATAACAACCATTTTCAGATCAGATCAAAATTGTTATGTATAATCTAATATATGTACACATAAATCTTAAACGGGCTTAAAATTGACATACTCTATTAAAACGAAAACACACTAAATTCGCTGGAGCATAATTAGGCCACAACTTTGTGCGGCCGGTCGCAACTTGGCTACAGCCTTAATTTTCCAAGATGGTGACCGTAGGCTCGATTAATTTCAAAACATGTAATGAATATTTTAAAATAATCTTGAGGTGAACATTCAAACCTACGGTCGCCATTTTTGGAAAATCAAGGCTGTGACCAAAGTGGCTTAATTGTGCCCCAACGCCTAAGAGATTGGCTTACAACTGATATAATGATAAAACATAAAGTTACTGGTTTTCCGACTTATTTTGAAAAGGGTTATTTTATTAAAATCAATGTCTGCATTCATCATGTCTACATTTAACTTGTACATGTTATTTAATCTTACTTAGAGATATTTTATTGTATTGCCCGCCATCTAATAATGTAAAGGCGTACATTATATTTTTGAGTAATACTCACTCCCTGTTCTCATCCATTGTGACACGTTTAAGTCACTCAAAAATGAAAGAAATGTCTCATAATGGGTAGCAAAATGCCTTAATACTTGTAATGAAGTTAAATCACATTCAGTGACTGAGAATTATGTATTAGAGTATATGCCCAATGCATTGCAAAGTGATATTAACATCTATTTTATCTTATCCTACCCCCAACCGATGACATGGTTCGTATCTACAACATCTGAATGAGGCAGGAGTCGGTAGAGTGAGCACTTCTGAAACCAGACTGATGTTCCG
>JXSR01S017844.1:4022-16076 GCA_000969725.1 Ophiothrix spiculata
GCGTGCTGAAGTTGGAGTTGTCCGCAATTGTGAAATTTGGATGGATGTCTTCATTAACTTCTGCAGAGTTTCAAGCCTGATTAAAAATGCATCTCTTCTATCCATCTTTGAGAACGCAGGAAAATTGTGAAATATGCTATATAGCGTACGTTGCTGTGTCGTCAACGGCTTGTGTGGAAACAGGTAATCTGATAATCTGAAAAAATAATAGTGTTGAAGAACCAATTGAGGGGCAGGTGGGATTTTTAATGTGAAAGAGTCAAAGGACATCAAACCTATGATATTGCGAGAGTACAGACCTCAGATTGTTTTCTTCCTCTGCTTGGCATGTGTAATTCCTACTCATGTGTAGCATGCATTAGCAGGTGGTGGCTGTTGGTACCATCTGCAATCCGTGTGAGCTGTTGAAATCCACCTTTAGTTTGAGTTTTTTACCCAAACATTGGATGCCGTCTAAAATTTGACCAGTTGGATTAAGTCTTTTTAGAGTGTTCCATTACAGCATTTCACTTACCGATCCACATTGGCTAAGGATAATATCCCTGATTGTGTGGAGTGGGAACTTTCTGGTTAGTTCCTTCCAGATCAAAATATCTTCAATTTCCCCTCAGAGGGCTGCCTGGACACTGTGTAGCTTCTGTGTAATTTGGGCAGTACTTCTCAGTTTATTCAGCTTGAGTTGTCCACTTAATACCAGACTCGAGAGCTCATTAGCTACCATGTCTGTCATCTTATCCGTGAAGTCTCTAAGGAGGTAGAGTGGAAACTTTATTGGACCTCCTGTCACATCTTCTTTCAGAACTCCTCTCCAACAACCCATTCTCGTATGCTGTCATCACTTGAATGACCTTCTTGAAGGTGTCATCATTCCTTCCTGCCAGGTTTCTCATCCAAGTGATTTTGTTTGGTTTCTTCTACAATGTTAATGATAAATAAACAAATGAATTCTACTTGGCATAACATTTAAATTCATCTCACCAATACTTTTCACTTCAGCTTCAGCTTCGCCAACATACACTGACACATCATCCACTGAACTGGCAATATCTGTACCAGTCAGTGCTCATTAGCTTTATGAGCATTTGAGACACAGGTCTATTCAATTTCTATTAATTCTTGTTATATTGCACAGGCATCATATGTCTCTTGTTTTGCTGTAAATCACCAATGAATTTCTTTCACAGACATCACTCCCTAATTGTGAAATATGGATGGATGTCTTCGTTGACTTCTGCAGAGTTTCAAGTTTGATTAAAAATACATCTCTTCTATCCTTCTTTGAGAATTCACACAAGAAAATTGGTAAAACATGCTATATAGCGTACGTTGCTGTGTTGTTGACGACTATCAAGTTAGCATAAATACTGATGTGTCTGTGGAAGCTGGCTTTTAAGTTTGACAAAAGTCAACATTCTGCTTGGTAATGATGCCATCAAAGTCATCTCATCAAGACTCTTCACTTCAGCTTCAGCTTCGCCAACATACACTGACACATCATCCACTAAACTGGCAACATGTGTACCAGTCTGTGCTTATTAGTTGCAAATTATCACTTTTTGATCATTTGAGACCCCTGAAGTCTATTCTGCTTCCATTAATTCTTGATAAATTGAATAGTCATAACATGTCGCCTATGTACAAACTTTTGCTGTAAATCAGGAGTGATTTCTTTCAAGGACATCGCTCCTTAATTGTGAAATTTGGATGGATGTCTTCATTGACTTCTGCAGAGTTTCAAGCATGATTAAAAATGCATCTCTTCTATCCTTCTTTGAGAATTCACACAAAAATATTGGCAAAACATGCTATATAGCACACACTGCTGTGTTGTCAATGGCATATGTGGAAACAGAGGTAATCTGAAAAAAATAATAGTGTTTAATACCGCTATCAAGTTAGCAATGCTGATGAGCCTGTGGACGCAGGCTTTTAAGTGTTACAAGATTTGGTAATGGTGCCGTCAACATCATCTCACCAAGACTCACTTCAGCTTCAGGTTCGCCAACATACACAGACACATCATCCACTGAACTGGCAACATGTGTACCAGTTAATGTTCATAAGCTGCAGACAATCACTTATGATCATTTGAGACCCAGTCTATTCTATTTCCATTAATTCTTGATAAATTGTACAGTCATCACATGTCCCGTATTTACAAGCTAAGTCTGCTGTAAATCAGCAGTGAATTTCTTTCACAGACATCGCTCCTTAATTGTGAAATTTGGATGGATGTCTTCATTAACTTCCGCAGACTTTCAAGCCTGTTTAAAAATGCATCTCTTCTATCCATCTTTGAGAACACAAGAAAATTGGCAAAATATGCTATACAGGTTGTAACAGAAAAAATTATACATTGTTATATACGCTGAAAGTATCACATTGTCATTTTATTTATATCAAAAGCCAAATTCTTAAGCTACAAAATGTTTCATCCAAAGTGATGGTCTGCAAGCAGAGTTATGGCAATTATACTGACCCTACCTTCAAACCACCTGGGCCAGTTAATCTGATTCATTTACCGGGAGCAAAATAATGGCACATACTGCTCTAAATCAGCCATACAATGTTCAACAGGATTACAAGGCTGATTTTAGTGTTCAATCTAACAAAGGCAGTATAGGAGCTCTTAATGATGACCTTGCCCGTAGACGGTTGTATTCTTAATGTAGGACGGGACGCCAAAACATTTTTTAAAGAGATATCCTAGTTGGTGACACAACATATCATCTAAATGGCAGAGTCAGCACACAAGCATTTTAAGACTACCCAGATTTAAATACAGGTCAAAGGAAACACTATATTCTTTAAAAATCAAGTTTTATCAATTGAGCTAGGAAAACTAATTTTAATTTTCATATTTTCCTTTGAATATGAAACTGTGTAAAAAACTAAATTTATGCAAAAAGATTATTACAATAAACTCTTTACTTTCCCGTTTCCACCAAAGATATCGAGTCTTTGATGCAGCTTTTTATGCTTACTCTTGAACATGAGCAATATTTTCACCTCTTAAAGCATAACTTTTATCTAAAATATCATAAAATTGTTTATGAATTATTATTCTTATCATATGAAAAAAATTAAAACATTAAATGTTCTTGTAAAGTGTGCTTGAATCATGAAAAACTATTTAGTAATACGCTGGAAAATGGTGAAATCAGCCCAAGTAGTTTTTACCAGTCTTTACTTAAATGGTCGTAACTTTTGAATCTGACCATTAAATGAGATCACTTAAGCTCCTTCTGGTAGCCATTAAACAGCCTTTCAAATAAAGGAAAGTTAGTAAATTCAACATTATTATTTTTCTCATGATATCGCTAACAAGAATGTATAATTTTTTCTGTTACAAACTGTATAGCGTATGTTGCTGTGTCATCAACAGCATATGTGGAAATAGGCAATCTGAAAAAAATTATAGTGCTTAAATACCCCCTTTAAGTTAGCATAAATACTGATGAGCCTGTGGAAGCAGGGTTTTAAGTCTGACAAAATTTAGTAATGATTCCCGTCAAAGTCATCTCACCCAGACTCTTCACTTCAGCTTCAGGTTTGCCAACATACACAGAGACATCATCCACTGAACTGGCAACATATGTACCAGTTAATGTTCATAAGCTGCAGACAATCACTTATGATCATTTGAGATTTATAAGGAGTTAGCATAAATACCGATGAGCTTATGAAAGCAAATGACAAAATTCAACATTGTACTTGGTAATGATGCCGTCAACATCATCTCACCAAGACTCTTCACTTCAGCTTCAGCTTTGCCAACATACACAGACACATCATCGACTGAACTGGCAATATGTGTACCAGTCTGTGCTCATTAGCTTTATGATCATTTGAGACACAAGAAGTCTATTTTATTTCCATTAATTCTTGATATATTGAACAGTTCTCACATGTCCCCTATGTACAAGCTTCTGCTGTAAATCACCAGTGATTTCTTTCAAAGACATTGCTTCTTAATTGTGTCCAGCCACGGCAAAAGGATGCAGTTGTTGGCTCCTACATGTTGCTCATTGTACCATATCTGATGTATACTAGCATGCCTGATATATTCAATAAGTGTACATACTACAATAAACAACATGAAGAAGCCGACAACTGCATTCTTTTGCCGCGGCGGGACACAATTGTGAAACATGCTATATAGCGTACGTTGCTGTGTCATCAACGGTTTTTGTGGAATCAAAGGTAACCTGAAAAAAAAGTGTTTATAATACCGCTATCAAGTTAGCATAAATACTGATGCACCTAGTCTTGTGGAAGTAGCTTTTAAGTGTTAGCATGCACTCTTTGCATCTTTAAATCTCAAGACCTCGTTGTAGGCTGATTATTGTCCCATATTGTGGGCTGTACTTTTGGGACCACAAGAGCATTAGAATTTTCTGGAGCTGAATATTTGTCAGCCGTTTCTTGCATTGTTTTGTCCTCCATTTTTGGCCCCATCATACATCATGCTGATAGCCAACTTGTCATCAAGTGGGTAACCCAGGTCAGTTTTGGCTGTAAATTTAGCTGCTAATCCAATATCTGCAGTTTCTGCAGACTTTGAAGAGTCTGAAGACTTTGTAGGCTTATACAATTGTCATTAACGACGGTGTCTCCATGATTTAACTGTCAGACAAGTCCGAAAATGATGCATGAACTTGAAACTTGTCACAATCTTCATTCATTGAATAATCATTGAATAGATTCATCAGGATCGTTCATAGTTCATATTGTCACAATCTTGTTGTTGTTGTTCAGCTACTTTTGGTTCATTTTCAACCGTGTCATTGGCATTTTCCAATGCGTCGACGAGTCTGTATAACTTCTGCAGAGTTTCAAGCCTGATAAAAAATGCATCTCTTCCATTCCATCCATCTTTGAGAACACAAGCATAGTTACCCTTTTTTCCACAAACTGAGATTCTTCTGAAGTTTTGAAATATTTTTTCTGCAATAGAGGTCATCACTACACCAACCATGGCAATCATCATCATTTTGCCTGCATCTTCTGTTAGCAACTGCAAAGCTATTTTGATCTCCTGTTAATGCTTTACAAATCCTTGCTCTTCACTGATGACTAGATTGCAGCTGATCGAATTAGAAATGCTGTACAAGAAATGCCACGATAATATACATGGGTCCCGCTGTCTTCATTGTTTACTACATCAGCGCAAAGTTTGTTGACCTTGGTCACAAATATGTCCAATGAAGTCATCAGTTCAATTGACAAAATACATGAAATAGTGTTGCCGAGTTGCAACGGCTTGTGTGGAAACAGAGGTAATCTAGAAAAAAGTATTACAGCTCTATCAAGTTGGAGCATATAAATACCAATGAGTCTGTGGAAGCATTCTTTAAGTGTGACAAATTTCAGAAGTCTGCTTGGCAGTGTTGCAGTTAAAGTCCTCCCACCAAGACTCTTCACTTCAGCTTCAGGTTCGCCAACATACACAGAGACAGCGTCCACTGAACTGGCACTGTACCATTCTGTGCTCATTAGCTTCAGAAGAATATTAATTTCTGCAGCGTTTCCATGCAGCATTTCCAGTCCGATTAAAAATGTATCTTTTCCATCCATCTTTCAGAACAAGAATATCCTGTAATAGAATTTGTGTAATAGTTTTTCATTTTTCCACAAGCTGCATTTCCTCTTTGTAGTTTTCAAATATTTCTTCTTTTGATGATATGTTGTGCCCACTTAAAATGAGCCAAATTTAATGATATGTGTACCGCCGCGGCAAAAGGGTCCAGTTGTCGACTCCTACATGTTGCTCATTGTAGCATATCTGATGTATACAAATACCATACATTAGATATGCTACAAGGAGCAACATGTACGAGCCGACAACTGGACCCTTTTGCCGCGGCGGTACACATATATCAGCATGCAATGGACTGCATGAACATTATATCAGATGATTTGTTTTCTTTGTGACCAAGCTGCATCTCATCAAACAAAAACAGCGGAAAAATTCTTTGGTATCTGTAGCATCACCTGATTCTTACTCCTTTCCCTTACACTCATAACAGATCTAAAGACTTCCAAAAAAGTATCGCCTCATCTTGAAAAAATGTCTTGCGCAAATATGGAAGTCGTAAATGTAATTTCAAGACTTTGTGTACAAGCGCTAGAATTTCAGCTTTTTTATAACACCCTATTTCTGACAATTGACTGAGAAACATTTAAGTTATGAACTTTTAAAACCCTCGAGGTCAATTTGAAAAAGTTGCAAATTTCATTTTTTGCACTGTACAAACCAGTAACGCAAGACTATGGATCGATATGAGGTAAGCGAGCTTGACCAATGAATCGCCCGTTTTTTCTAAAGCATACATCTTGATCTCTAAGCATCATCCATCAACTTGCAGTGACGACGCCAAAGGTGAGGGGGAATGGGGGATTTTTTCCCGTCATAAGCCTTGCCCCCTCCCCCATTGAGCAAAAATGGTACGGATTGAAAATTATGGGAAATGGTGTTTTTGTTTGCGTATCGCGTGACAAATTCTGCCAAATTTGATATTTTTAGCTGTTAAAAAGTCTTGAAAATCGTGAAAAAATACCACTTTGACTAAAAAAAGATATGACATCTTGAAATTCACGCGGAGAGCATGAAAATTTCGACATTAAACATACAAATGATAAAAAACAAGGGACAATTTGGCGTAAAAATTGTGGTCAGTGACTGAAACTGTGGGCAATGGGGGGGGGGGGCAAAGCGTATGACATGGGGGCATTTGCCCCAAATAACCCTTGCACCCCCCTAAATAAATGCAAGTTTATGGACGATGATTAGAGACCCATGAACCTGCTTTTGAAAAACAGTACGCTTTAGTGAACAAACTCACTTACCTCTTATTGATCCTAGCCGTGCATTACTGGTTTGTACAGTGTGAAAAATGAAATTTGCAACTTTTTAAAATAGACCTCATGGATTTTAAAAGTTCATAACTTAAATGTTTCTCAGTCAATTGTCAGAAGTAGGGTGTCATGGAAAAGATGAAATTCCAGCTCTTGTACACAAAGTCTTGAAATTACGTTTACGACTTCCATATTTGCGCACGAGCCATTTTTTTGAGATGAGGCGATACTTTTTTGGGAGTCTTTATATCTTTTCAATGTGCTTTGGATCATGATATTGTCCTCTGCGATGGTTTTTTATTAATCGCCTACTGAAAGCCACAAGGAAATGTCAGATGATGTTTTCTCCTTACCCATTTATTGATTGATTGATTGATTTTATTTGGTTCTAATTCAACATACAAATATAAAAACAGATATAAATTACAAGTTCAAAAAACAGATTGCACAGAATATAAAGATTACACAAAACAGAACAGTTGATTAAAACCAGGATAGCTCATGAAAGCCATATTTCAGGCTTATTTCCAATGAGGTCCTTGGGTCCATAAGGTTTACTTCATGAGTGGAGATAGAGGTTCTTTGTGACGATGGTACTTATCTCTCATGGTCCTCTGTCCTTGTCTGGGCATCTTACGTCTTGATGCAACCTGGCTACCTGGGTTTCTCATTCGTCCACCGCCCCTTTTGTCAGATGATGATATTTTCTCCTTATACCTAGTACCTTTTACTTCTTCATGAGTGGAGGTAGAGGTTCTTCACGACGATGGTACTTATAGTTCGTCCTGAGGACTCATTGAAACTTGGCAGAGTTCTAATAGTATACCTCTACTTGGCCCCCTGATAATAATAGAATGGAAGGTCACCATCCAACATTTTCTGAAATTCGGTGAAAGATTATATTAATAACTGATCAAATATATTCACAATGATTGGACATTTGGAAACCATTCTTCTCAACTGTTATGGTGACACTATTGTAATCTGCTGGCTGATAGTATTTCTTTATAACACCTCATTAATATTCATGAAGTAATCATGTTCAATAATTGGCCGATTACAAGCTACTTCCTGGTTGAATATTGCACTTGTTAACATAGTAAGGCAAACAAAAAAATAGTTGTGTTGCCCTCACAGGCCCAAAGTGGTGAGGATGGCCAGGGCAGATTTTTTTTTTGTGGTGTTAGCAAATCAGTGTTCTGCCATTGCCCTTGTGGGGACATGGACAGAGACACACTCTTAAGCCTAAAGGCAATTTCTGCAGGTTCCGTTGGAATTGATGAATCAAACAGTGACTGGAAGTCCTTATCGAGTCTTACGGCAGCCACTTTGCTGAAAATCAGCTGTTTGTTCTGGTCAGTTGCTGTCAAATAGGTAAGCGAACTGATCCATGTCGAAGCCTTTCAAGGTTCATGGCAAAGTTTCGGAAAGGGGTGCGTGCTGTTATTAACCCAAATTTTGGCATATGTGCTGTCGCTGAAACAGCATTGCATGCATCCAACGTGTAGTTCACATAACACTTTCGACAACAGAGGTCATTATGAATGTTCTGCTCGAATGGAACAGTGAGCTCAATGATGATGATTGATTTTGATTCCCTATTGACAAGAACCATGTCAGGTCTTTGTTGGGTGCTCAAAATATCAGGGGATGGTGATCCTGGACACTTTAAGATCACAGTAAATGGTCCAAGGGGGGTTGGTGATTTCTTTTAGACAGTCGACTCGGAGGATGGAAAGTAGCACTGAATTATGACGCCAAGTGTAGCGACCCTGTTCAAGCATAACTTAACAATAATGTTTGAGATATGCTGGAGAGTTTCTTTCTTTATGCATAAATCACAGCTGGTGTAAATTCGTTTTCAAATTATTTTTTGTAAGCAAAGTGTCCAAAAAAGAATCAAGCATGAATTTCATAACTCCTTTATGAATGTCAGAAATAAAGGATTTCTAAATATAATCTGCCTTTTCAAAAAGAGAGACTCTGAATATATTTCCCTGGATGAAAAGATCTTTTAGTCTATTTAGCCAGGTGTCAGAAATTTCATCACAAACTTACTTCAGATCAGACAATTCTTTTTTTGTTTGTTTGTTTGTTTAAATGTTTTTTCGGTATCAAAGTTACATAGCCTGAGTTTGTTGTCGGCATAGCAAGTAACAGAAAACTTTGTGGTCTAGTTAGACTCTCTTTTGAGCTTAGCCTTGTTCACCTTAGGGTCACCTTTGAGTCATGATGACAAATAAGAAAAAGTATGGGCCTCCAGATGGACTTAATAGATGGATTTGACATCAGTAAGGTGGGGTATGGGAAGAACCAATGATGTTGCAGATCTAGGGAGTCCAATCCATCTTTTCAAGTATCTATACTATTGTCCCATTTTCAGAACTTTTCTGTTATCAGAATGAGGGAGTCTCTCAGCATAAGGCCAAAAAAAAAATTGTTTGATTGGGCTTTCCTGGTCGCGTTTTTTTTTTTTTTTTTTGAGAACCAAAATTCGCAATTTTTGAAGTTTTATGGGTGTAAGTCACTTACTTTCTCTAAAATGTTGTTTAAAAACTGTCGAAAACATCGTAAACTTGAAATAAACCCCCGCAACTCGTAGCTAAATTTGCCAAGCTGCGCTCCGTATCGTGTCTGAATGTGTCTGAAAGTAACTAGGTTTCAACGGGCGATTCGTGCACATGTATGGTAAAATTAACCAGGTAAAATATTGCAAAATATAAATAATACATTTTTTATAAGTTTAATTTGATATTATTTTTATAACTTGTAAGCGTTAAAAAATAAAAATATGATAAAATATTTCGTATTAAGCATTTATTCTGTTGCGCGATAAATATTTATGCATGAACCGATTGGTAGAATTCGTATAACAACATGGCGGCTTACGGGTACGCTGTATCATATACGGCTATCAAAGGAGCTACGGTTCTTTGCAGTAAAGTATGCACTGTCGACCTCGAAGAGACATTTAAAGGATTGTTTAAGAATTCGGGTATTTCTGAGAGAGTCCTGATAGCTGAGATTGGTGTTTCGAAGGGCCCAAATGGACCATGGCAAACTGTGAAGTTCGAGTGTATGTTATGTACGGTTAATATGTATGCTTGACAATTTATTTCACAGTATTCGTTAAGAATCTTGTTCCATTAAAAAAAAAAAAAAAAAAAAAATCGACCTACCGACCCAAATTTTTTTGGAGGTGCAAGGGCAATCAAAACATTTTTTTTTTGGCCTAAGGGTCAGGTGGCAGGTCTGCTAACACTGCTCTCAAGGATCGAGTCACAAGCAAATAAAGCAAAAGCTAAGCTATTAAAACAGTTTGTTGTTCAAAGAGTGTACCTTTGGTGAAATTTGCTGTCATCATTATCCAGGTCCATGAATATCTTCTGGATAACATCAAAGGTGTTGTTGTAAGAATTTGGATACTGGACATTTAAGACGTAAATGAGTCCAAACAAAGTGCAAATTCCATCTGCCACAGACCTGAGATTGCTAACCTCTGGTCCCTTCTATCACAACTCCAATGTCAGCATCCTCTGCTGTGTCTTCTGTTTGTATAACATAAACACCCACAACACACTCTCTTAACACACCATCTGTGTTCTGATCTGAGTCCTGTTAAGAAAACATAATGTAGTGAATTTATCACATACAAGTTGAGAATTGCCATTGATATTATACAGTACAGGAGATCCTTGTTGAGATGCGATGACTTACCCAATTGCATCGCTGTCGTTGATCGTATCAGGGTTAATTATACTAACAGTGCCCCAGCCTAAATCTTCCAGGTGGAATCACTTCACGAGGAGCCAAGGCTCTAGAGCAATTATAGCCAATCAATAATGCAACTTCACAGTCCATCAGAGGAGAAATCTCAGACGCAATTCCACGCAGGTGTGGCCATCTCTGGAGTAGGTATGTGTGCACGATTAACCGACATTATGCTTCTTGTATAAGCTGCAGGTAGAGAGAGATTTTCTGACCTAATATAAGCTCTAACCTTGAGGCCATTAACTCGTTCGTTCGCTGTCAACCATATGATCTTGTTCAGTGATAGTCGACAAAGATAACTTGACATCATGTCCTTTAATATTCAAGTCACTCAGCACTTCATCTAGCACAAACGTTGTGTCCGACTGAGTATCTAAGAGAGCATACACTAATCTCTCTTCATTTGGATTATCTTGGAGAGATATCCATGCAGGCACAATCATGGATGCCTTTGTGCAGCTGTTGTCATGAGAATCACTTGCATGACTCACACTTGAATGTTGATTTAATGACTTATCTTGTTGCTGAAGTTGGTTTTCTCGAATATCACCATGAAGGGCTGTTGGATGCCTCTTGTTGCAAGTTTCACACTGCAGTCTGTTTCTACAATCCTTAGCAATATGCCCCCTTTTAAGGCATCCAAAGTATAGGTGTTGTTTCAGTGCATAACCTTTCCTTGCCTTAAGCTTCTCTTTACAAACAATTCTACAAATACTGATCTCATGGCCATCACAGACAAAATACACAGACTGGAGGAGGTTTTGTGCCTGTTGAGCCAACTCGTGCTGACTGGATCTTCAGTGCTTTCTCCTCGGTTTTCTCCTTACTGCTCAAATACATTAATGCAGGCTAGCATGCCACATTTGCTTCCTTTGTGACAAAGTCCACAAACCTTTTGAAAGGAGGGTTTGTTTCATTCTCCTGCTTGTATGTTGCTATGATGCGTGCCCATCGATGGACTATCCATTCAGGAAGTTTTTTGAGTAGCTTTTGATTTTCTTGGATATCAGTCAAACACTGTAACCCAGGGTTGCTACTCATTGCTGTATGACACTGTTGTAGAAAGTCGGCAAGCTTCCTGCTTGAATGCTGAACCATAAATGGATCTCCATAGCGCTCTTCTAGCAATGCTTTAGCTTGTTGGTATGGATCTTTGCTATTGGACGCAATCCTTTGCTTCATCTGCCAGGTACCTCAAAAAAGTACAGCCACTCTGACATTGGTACCCCATTATTTTCAATTAATGTCGGCCCTTTTCTATGTAAGAAACTCAAGAGGGTTACCTCTAACAAGTTTCAAGTTTTTATTAGATCCTTCAGTACCCTAATCAGGGTGTAACTAGACCTACTAGTATGTCGATAAATGATTATATCATTTATAGACATACTGATCTCCATTGAACAATGGTTAATTTTGCCAATTTTC
>JXSR01S017844.1:19300-29395 GCA_000969725.1 Ophiothrix spiculata
TTTAAGGACCTTTATTGTTTAAGTTTTTATAATATGAATTACAACTTTGGTTAAGGGTTTTCTTGTAAGCTTTACAGTGGGTATTCATATTCAGTTTATTATTAAGGCTTTTATTTTTTAGATATTTATTTCTTGCATTCCTGTACTTTTTTTTTAATTTGCAACAATTGTTATTGAACCAGGCCTTTTTGAAGTTAGTATTATTTTTATTCCCATTACAATAATTTTTGTTCGCCGTATTTTTATAAAAACCTGAGTTAGTCACAGCATTAATAAGGATGTCATTTAAAGAATTTGTAATATTATTAATGTTCTCAACAGTTATGTTTGTACTGCTTAAGAGCTTATCAGTGTTGTGAGATAATTCTTTCAGAAGGTCCAGATTAATGTTATTTTTAAATTTTAGTTTATGATCATCACCAAGTTTTGGTCTGTGGATTTTACTATTTGGAATGTATTGATTATCACTATTAGTACTGTTATCATCATTTTTGCTTTTGCAATTATCGAAACTATTCTTTTTAATGCTCAAGTGGAGGTGAATTGGATTATGAGAATCAGATAAGAGTGGGTCAAAATCAGCAACATGGAATTTCATTATATTTGTGAGTAGCATAGGAGACATAATATAGTAATCAACAATACTGGTGCTTTTACAAGTAAAATTGGCAATACCCTCTTTTTCAAAACGACCATTCGCAATGTACATATTGCAGTTTTTGCATAATTGAATCAATCTGCGACCATAGTTGTTAGTTTTTTTATGGTGACTTAGTCTTTTTGTACTGATTCCAAACTCCTCGATAGTATGAATGCTGCTAGAGTTCTCAATGATTTCAGTATCAAAGTTATACTTATTATCTGTAAGATCGTTAGTGATAAAATAACTTAATTCACCACTCCATGAATTAAAGTCGCCACAGAGAATTATTGGGATACTATTGTCACTAAGAGGGAGACCACCAAAGTTTACAATCTCCTCTTCAAGATTATCAAAAAGGTCAATATTTGAATAAGGAGAATTTTATGGAGGAATATAAACAGCTGCTAAAATAAATTGAAAACCTAAAACATCACTATCAAATAAAATCCAAAGGGAGTTATTATGATTACTATCAATAATTTTGGCATGATTGGCAAGATTATTCTTTATGTAAACTGCAACACCCCCAGATTTGTGGATATACTTTTTCCTATTTTTGTAAAATAATTTGTACTTATCAATGTCAGTGTTTGGAATGTCACAATTGTCAAGTTTAGTTTCCGTTGCAACAAAAATGTCGTTTTGATGAATGAGTTCCATGAATTCCGGAATTGTGTTGATCTTGGAGCAAAGTCCACAAACATTTAATAAAGTGATTTTAAGATGTCCAAGAGAAGCATAATTATGGTCCGTACAAAGATGATCAAGATGAGAATAATGTAACTTAGGTGTATGTAAAGAAGTCTCCTGACTCCCTGCAGTTTCCTATTTATTGTCTTTTGCGGTAGGATTGGTGGTGTGTTTGTATATACCAAGCCCCAATCTGTTAAAGTCAATTTGTTCAGTATTCAATCCAAGTTTAAAAAGGTCGTCCGGGCTGTCAAGCACTACTAGGCTGCCGTTGTGCAGATTGCAATAGATCTTCCCATTGTTGGAATTTACTCTAGATACACCTTGGACAGATTTGGCGTATGAAAATAGGCGTGATTTGAACGATGTAAGATCTTCATTGATAAACACCTTATTTTGGTAAGAATCAATATCCTTCATCTTCTTCCTGTTCTTAATGATACAGTCTTTGGTCTCTCTTCTCACGAATCTAACTATGATGGGTCTGGGTTTCATGGGGTTAGGTTTGCCAACCCTATGTGCTGTGCTGACATCGTTGACATTCACATTTGCACCAATATCACTACATAGCTGAATCACTTTGTTAGTTAGGTCTTCACCAATCTCTTCTTTTATACCAAAGATTCTTATATTGTCTCGATGGGTATATTGTTCAAGTTCATCACGCTCATATTTGCTGGTTAGGGTAGAAGATTCCAGCTTCGTGGTTAACTCAACTTTCATCTTCTAACCTCTTCGGTAAGATCTTGAATTGGTGAGAGTTTATCATCGATGTTTTTAGAGATTTTCTCAAATTCCTCTCTCATCAATCTAATTTCATTTCGAAGTTCAACCATGTCGGTATTGTCTATACTGGCCTCACCTTTATAATCCAATATTCCTCTAGATTTCTTACTATCTCTCTTTGGGGTTGAGTTGTTGATTTTTCCGTTTCTGATTTGGCATACTGTGTATGAGAACTCAAGATAAGATTATGATGATAATTACAGATATTAAACACGGAACCTTGCTGTACATGGCATATTAATACACCGCCATCTTGTGAGAAAAGGTTAAAGTAAAATATAGTATTTCTGCAGCCATCTTGGATTTTAAAAATGCCAATGGGAATAATTTACACATCCTCCAATATTATTATTAGTTAAAGCATATATCATCTCAAATCAATCAACAGAAAAAGTCTGTACTAACTTTCCACCCTGTGGTCGAGTTCCTTTTGACAATTAGTTGATAGGTTGATCAACACTTATAAAGAGATTTTTTTTAAAAATATAATTCAAAAACAGTCTTAGTGGAGTACTAGTATTCAATTGTCTGGAATAGCATATTGTAAGATTCTGTGAGTTTTGGTTACAGCATTTTCCAAACTCAATATCACTTTTGTTGACATTTTGGTCTGTTGCAGACACATTTTACTTGTAACCATTGCTCTTGCAGAAAAAAGTGTTGATTCCAATATAATACATTAGGAAAAGCTACTCTCAGCATAATATACCTTTTTAAAAATATTTTAAGCATAGTCAATAGTTTTTTGTGTGGTATGGTATGTTGTTTCCAACTACTTAGTTTTAAAAAATCAACAAATTAATAATTTTTTACAAATTCAATACAAATAAACAAGGGTAGGAAATGCTTCTTTTTAATTCAAAGCTATGTACCTTGTATTTCAAAGAGATGTGACCTTTATGAAGTTTAGGTGTATTGCTTGATAGTTACAATAGAAAAACAATTATACCGGTAGAAACAACTTACAATATCAAAAAGATGTGATGTCTGTGTGAATGTTTTTGTCACAGTCCCCCAATGTTGTGAAAAATAGTACTGCCCCTCGTCTCTGTTCATGGTGGTACCTGTCCTCTTTCCATGAACAGAGACGAAGGGCAGTACTATTTTTTGCATATTTTTGATGAACTGTTGATCAACAAATATGACGTGAAATCTGGCAACACTGTTGCTAGGCAACTATCAACAAGCGTCAAGTCAAGATCGACAGTCACATCAAAATGTTGAGAAAGGCAACAGTGGTTGCTGAAACGTCCACATCAAGTAAGTGAATTACTGGATCAGTATAGAGAACTTTATCATTATATTTGTAGTAGTAATGCAATAGTCTGGTAAATTAAAATAACTGTTGAGAAGAATCTTGCTTTAAATAACTGTTTTTACCAGCAAACTTTGCTATTGTGAATACATTTGAAGATTGTTTTGGGTTTTTTAAAACTCGCTTAGTCCAATAGCTGGCACATGCTTTTTTTGCATAGATCTGTAAGCTACTGTTTTTGTGAGTTAGATTTGTTGTTAAAGCTCAGTGCAAGTGATCAAAATTTATATCTTATTGATCAAAATTTCATACATGCACATACACACACAAAAATGTTTGAAACTTGCATATTTCTTGACATTAGTGGTTTTGGAAAAATCCTCATCAATTTTTGAGTGAACTCCAACCATCTGATCATAGTTAGGATATAAATGCCCGACCTCTGCAATATGAGGTAAAATATGCGTCAGAACAATGTGAATGAAGAATTTTGTTTCAAAATTTAGCATCTTAGCATGGACTATTGGACTAAGCAAGTTTTGGAAAAAAAAAACCACACTTCATGTTTATTCAGGTTTCAAGTTGAATTAATCAATGTTAGTATGCACTCACTGCAAATATCTCATATATATTACCAAGATGGGTACAGACAGTTTATGCTGTCCATTAAATTAAAAAGAAAATGCAATTATTTTTATTATTATTAATGCAATTAGACTATTTGACCGTTTCCTAATATTCCATCCATTATATAAATGCTTTTGATATAATTGTTCCAGAGTTGTTACTTGTGGTATATATGAGGTATTCTTAGTCAATGAGTGCGATTTAACTTCCTAATAAGGATATTTGGCCATCCATTATGAGACGATAGATGACAGTGCGTTCAGCGTGAAACGCGGTGGAGCCGCGCGTTCAAAATCACAGCGCGATGCAGGTATACGCACACATCCGGCGCAAACAGCTTTACTGGGTTTGGAATATTTCATGTTTGAATAGGGGTGTACGTTTTTCCAATGATAATGTTTATAGTTTTTGGCAATAACTTACAAATCGTTTTTGGTTTATAAATGATTCAAATTTGTGACTAAGAATGAGAATAAAAGATAGCCATTTCTTGTTTTGCCTGTCATCTATCGTCTTATAATGGATGGGCGTACATTATTTTTTTTGTAATGGGCACCCATTACTCAAAATAATGTACGCTCATCCATTATGAGACGATAGATGACAGGCAAAACAAGAAATCTTATCTTTTATTCTCTAACTGAATGGCATTAAAGCAATATTATAAGATCCTACACCAAAAGGGTGCCCCCATCATTAATACTTTATAACTGATTGGGTTTGTCTTTGGTTTTATCTAAGAATACCGAGTTTTCTTGTTATAGCAATTTCTTGAATTTAATTTGTGATCTTGAATTTATAAGTGAATATGTGCATTTGGTGCATTTGCTTCATGATAAAACAAGTTTTATATTCAGATGAATATAATAAGTTAGCCATTATTCTTCTACTTAAACTGTTTTAAATCAAATCTATTGTTGAAGTAAATTTTATAATACTGCTTTAAGGCTGGGGTAAACCTTCAACTAGCGTAATCGGTTTTTGTACTCCCATTTCTCAAACTAATTGCATAAACAAAAATTGCCATTTTGATGGCAGCTGTGGGATTTTTTACATTTTTGATGTATTTAGGTGGGGTTTTTTTAAATACTAAGATATGAGAAAACTTCCCAGACATTTGTCTCCAGATTCAAAAAAGCAAAAAGTTCAAAATTTCACGAATGACAATTTTAGTTATGCTTTCTAGAATTTTTTTTCGGATAAAAAAATATGGTTTTATTTTGCCAAAATGGTATAAAACTGATATCACCATCATATATTCAGGGTAAAAATCCACTTCAAAAAATGTATACTTTTATATGGTTTATGCAATTAGTTTGAGAAGTACAAAAATGGTTTATGCCATTAACTTGCTTGCCATAGAGATGTACTTGATTGATTTTAAGTTGTACCTGTACTAATGTGAGAGCTCTACTCTGTAAGGGTTACACTATTATACTCAGCCTCCCTATACATTTTTCGCTACTAAGCATTTGGTTGTGTCATCACCAAATAAATGTGACAGAATTAAAAGTTAAAACCAGTAACAAACATTTGATGCTGGTTCAAAGACTTGAACCTTGATTCAATTCAACACATGTTCAACTTAAGTTTACTCTGTGTTTAACTTGGTGTTGAAGTTATTTTATTTGGAGTCAGTCATCAGTTTGATGTGACAACCAAATGTTTGGTAGCAAAAGTGTGGAGGTAGAGTATAGCCCAGAGGGTGTTTTAAGTACTTCCCACCATTCAATTCAAACTGCTATTTCCACAGCTTATAAACAACACACTGAATGAACCAACTGTATAGACTTATATGACAAAACTACTGATGGAAAACTTGCTGTAGAAAATGTATTATATTGTCGAAGTGTGAATGAAAAAGACCTTCAGAAAGGGGCTAATCACAGCTTGATATCAATGCAAACAAATCTCACTTCGACAGAGTTTTTCATTACCAAAATACAGTTTGAAATATAGTAATTTCAAACTGTTTACCACATAAATGAATGCAGTAGTGGAGTGACCTTGGTGAACATTCCATTGGGTTATTCATATGTTGCTGTGTGTTATGGGAAATAGCTTTAATCACCCTTTGAGTATAGCCTAACCTTAAGAAATGTATAAATAAGCACTTTCTTTAGTTTTTGTTTTCTTTATTAAAGCATATATCTGTATACTGTCCATACAAATTGCTGATTATAATAAACTATATATTTTTATTAAGATCTGATGTATAAAAGTGTCTTGAGATCTCCGTCTGTAGCTGTACTATTGTAATAAAAATAAGATCAAAATAAATCAAATACTGGAAATAAAAATATAGCACTTACATTGTGTCTGGAACCACCAGACTTCATTAGCCCACTGATTGATCATGTTTCCTGATGACCTCATCCCATCCGAATTTGGTGGCGTAGTTCTCCATTTCTGTTCATCGCTGGTTGCTCAACCCTTTCCCAATTATGGCTTCCAATTTCTGGTGGTTCCAGTTGCAACATAGCCGTAAGTACTATTATATATTTTATTTCCAGTATTTGATATATTTTAAACTTATATGAATCTCAACTGGATGATTTAAACTTCACCAAATTGCAATAAAAAGTTGAGGTTAGGCCAAATAAAAAAACAAGTTTGTTTCTGGTAACATGCTTGAAAACTACAATGCGGTACGCGGCTTTTAATTTTTAATTTTTTACTTTTCAAAAATGCAATCCGATATGGGGATTTTCTTTTTTCTTTTTTTCTTTTTACCAAAAATGCAGAAAGAAAAACACATTAAAACAATGCTCTTGGTTTCTATTATTATTTATTAATATCATTATTAACCCAAAAGTTTTGTTTATAACTTTAGCCGCCTTTGGTTTCTCTTTCATGTTCAATAATACAACATGCGACTTGTTTTGTTGCATCTTTGTTTGTTTCGCAGAATTGTTTTATTTATCAACAATAAGATTTTTTTTTATATGAAATACAAAAAAAAAAATGCGGGAAAATATGTAACTTAACAGAAACGCGCGCGGGTTACCAGAAACAAACTTGTTTCTTTTTTTGGCCTTATACTGCTTTATTTAGATATGTCTGTGTATTTAATTCTTGAATACATACTACACAGTTTTCAGCATAGATGTACACACTATGACCTTGAAAACGTTTATTTCCCTCTGAAATCATTGCATTAAAGCTACAGGCATGTGTTCAACAAGCTACAAAAATATATATTTCAGGT
Organism: Ophiothrix spiculata; assembly: GCA_000969725.1. Lineage (NCBI taxonomy): Eukaryota > Metazoa > Echinodermata > Ophiuroidea > Amphilepidida > Ophiotrichidae > Ophiothrix > Ophiothrix spiculata. Next base: position 26,510 of record JXSR01S017844.1, read on the forward strand.
ATTTGGGACTCCTTTTTATGCATAATGGAGGGTCTATGTGGACCAAAAATTTTGTGATAGAAAGAAATTTGTAAGGACCGTGTTAACACACTCAATTCAGAAAATTAGTAATCCCAATACAAAATAACTGAGAAACCCCAATTAAAGACAAATTTTAAATGACACTATCAATTTGCTTACGAGAGGATATCAAAAAGTTTTTAACTTTACCCATAAGAAATAGAGCCAAGAGCATGATTTTATTATGAGATCTTAAAGGTATCTTGCCAATAGTCACTGCACCAAGTAACACATTTCTCCCACTTTAAATTTACTTTCAACAGAGATCTTCTCTTGTGGAAAAAATCCATTTTGTAGTATTGTGAAAATTAATATTTTTAGGTCAGACAGTTTTTATCAAGTCATTGCGTCTATATTAATCGATTGATTTCTGTAATATTGGTATCAATGGAAAGAGGAAACTCCAACCCAATATGGTATCACAAACTAAACTTACACATGTTTTATAGATTTTTGGGCACTGTAACCTTTCAAGTGCAGAACCTAAATCACGCTGCATGTCTCAATTTTTTCAATTTAGGTTATGAGGTTGATGAGCAGGTTGTTGACATTATCACTACCTGTAAAGAAAGTGAACTTACTTATGAGAACATTTGCACCATAAGCCAACAAAGTAATAATAATAATAATAATAATAACTGGGCTTTTGTATAGCGATTTTTCATCTAGATCAAACCGCTCATGATTCGCTGCAGGTAGATCGTCACAATCATTTCACTTCATTTAGCGGCAGTCTTTTTCAGGCGCACATCCTATCGGTACTTAGATTGTAATATTTACCCTTTTGAAGCTTCCCATATCCTGGGTGGGGACAGACTAAGATGGAAAAATCTGGTGACAGTTTTAAAATGCAGGAGGAAGACCGGAGTACCCGGAGAAAAACCTGCGGAAGCGAGCATGGACTGAAAACCAAATGCACATAAAGCGCCCGGAGTGGGACTCGAACCCGGGACCTCATTGGTGCAAGGCGAGGGAAGTAACGCTGCGCCAACCCGCTTCCCCGTACGAAGTATTGTTGTGTTGCCCTTTTCCTATTGACCGTAAATTTGGCAAACATCAGGTTGGCTTTTTTTAACAAACTTTTTCTATTGCACTTGCTGTTTCTAGCACAAAAACTCACAATAAAAGTCTTAAATTAACAAATCATCGATGTCACAGTAATAAGTAACTTAAATATGACTTTGTTGTCATACGCCTTTAATCAGAGATTTTAAAGGTCAAAATCTCCTTCGGGAAAAGTTAAAAAACTTATCCAGACCAACTAGTCCAAATTTACAAATACTCTCCAAAAGGCCAACACTGCAATCTATTTTGTGGCCTAGTATATTATACAAAGAATGTGTGTGACTTCTCTGACAAAATTTCATCGACATAGTTCTTTCTTTTCTGAGTAAAGCTTAAAACGTTTGAATACCCCTCATATTTGAGCCATCTAGGTATCTCTAATAGGATGATACTGACTTCGATTTTAGGCAATAACATGAATACTGTGTTTACAAATAGAGAAAATAAAATGCTGGGTCCAAATGGGGGCCCGTCCCATGTACTTATATAAGAGTCTGAGGCATATTGGTGAGTCATTTGTGGAAAGAGATCATTTTATCTATTTAAAGCTGATTCAGAAATATACCAGTTGTTTGAGACACGTCAAACATTACTAAGGGGCGGCTTCAAAACTCAACTGGCGGTTGCCTGCCGGTTCTGGCGGTTCAACCGGAATAAACAATAGCCAACTGCCCAGAACCGGCAGGCAACCGCCGGTTGAGTTTTGAAGCCGCCCCTAACAGTGGGCGAGCAAACTCATTCCTTTTAAATTTCAAACACCATCATGTCCTATAGTCTTTCACCTGTCAAATTAAATAAAATTATCTTGCCAAGATAACTGTAAAGACAAAAAAACTCCATTACTATGCTTCAATTTGACAGTCAAAGTCAATGCAAAGCATTAGAGCATCATCCTGGTTGACCACTGTTACATTCCCAATGTAGCGACCCTGTAAAGAAAATAATTTTTAAAAATCATTTGTGATGATGAATTTTTTTAAGTTGTCCATGTGTGATTTTCATGATGCTTTGTGGAAATATGTACAGTGACCAAACACTTTCACAATTGTGTATAAATCTACATTAACATTTGGCATCACTATTGCTTTTGGCTGTAACTTTTGAATCAAAACTTGAATTGACACAAATTTGATACCATCCAGTTCTTCACCTTGACCAATAAATCAGTTTTGACTTCTAGACAAAAGAAAGTTGTACCTTTCTATGCGTTGCATCACACATTAAGCAATATAACAAAATTGCATGCAAGTGTTTATATTTTATACGGTATTGCTTTTACCTATCATCTTAAATGAGACAGTTTGATTGTTTTTATTTGTCTCCTTTTCAAGTTAGCAGATACAAAAAGAGGACAAAAATGAAACCAAAACTCCAAATATACAAAGCAGGACTAACTAGTTAGTCCTGGATTAAGTGCAATTTGTTTTCTTGAAAAATTACACTTTTTTGGAATCTTTAATCATTTATGTTCTTGCATTAATATCTATGCTGATATTTCTGTGATTGTACCATTTGTCTGTTTTGGAACACTGGCATTTTTCCAAAAAGAACAGCAATTGCTTTAGTCCAGGACTAGCGTATTTAGTCCCGGACTACACCATTATTTTGTTCTAAAAAGAATTACAATGTTATAAAACGTCAAATTTCATTTAGTCAGGGACTAAAAATAGTCCTGCTTTGTGCATATGGACCTAGTACGGTAAATGTTTGTTTAACATGTACAATTTTGTAATCATCACATCTGAATAGATCTACGATATT
>JXSR01S017845.1:0-11762 GCA_000969725.1 Ophiothrix spiculata
TATTAATGTCCTTAAACGTAATTTCTTTTTCTTTTCTTTTTACGTGTTTGCTTTATAATATACCTAGCAAAGCCACAAAATGATAAAGAGATATTCAATTTACCGTCACCTAGTACATTCAATTTCTCTGGGAGATTTAAAAAAAAAAACATGAAAAACCTCTAGTTAAGAAATGACATATGTTTCCGCAGTCTTTGTTTATAAGTGAAGTGACATTTTGAGGTTTACATTACGTCTGCAAACTTGTTTTAAATCGAAAGACATGTGTATCCGAGGTGTATGACTCGAACCCATGGCCTACTAATTAAAAGTCTGATGTTCTTTCCAGTGAACCACAGAGCCCACACAGGTATCGGGTATTTTAAAAAGCTATCATGTGTATTCAAAGTTATTTTTTGCATGTGTCTTGGTATGGAAATATTGGTGTTACAGAGGTGCCATATGGACAGACAACCAAATACCCTTTCATCAAATCTGTTTTATTCAAATTTATCGTGAGATTTTTGGTGACTTGAACCCACAAAGGTTCAAACTTTGTTTTCAGTGGTACAATTAAGATTTATAATGCTGATAAGTATTATTTTTAATTTCAATTTTTAGACCGAATTTCATCTCTCTTATTCAAAATAAACACTCTGTAAAATGTCTCGGTATTGGCCGGGGGTATTGGACATTAAGTTTAAAATTTCAAACTTTTTAAAAATTGTAATATGTTTTCAAGTTTTTCTTTTCCCTGATCTGTGTAAATTTATCTGGAATTCAGATTCTTTTAATAATTTATTAGATTTTAATATATTGTACTTAGCGATATGAATATTCATTTCCACCAACGAGATAGCGATTTTCCATGCATACAAGATTTTAAACCATTGGACATTTACGGAGCTGAGAACTTACTGATTAGCTTTTGATCAATCTTATTCCATTCATGATGTAACAAAGTCAACATTGTGACAACTCTAAGAATAGCTAAGAATATAATCCAATATCTTTCAATTACTGAGCTTGATCTGCTTCAAGTGTTTAGTCAAACAGTACTAAAAAAGGTTAAACCAAAACATTTGTTTCGAACATTTTATTTAAATGGATACCAGTTTTAAATTTCATGCAGGGATTGAAGACCTTGTTTTAAGTAGAAAGAAAAATTACACCCGATACAAAGAGCAATTTTAATACAACAATATTTACCATTATATCTTGTGAATATTTGATCTAGGTGATATACTAGTATTCTATAAACATTTCATTTTGTCATATGGCTATAGGGCCTATTTGTCAGGGATTCCCTAAATTTTCATTTCTTTTTAAAATGATTCCCAGATAATAAAATGAATTTGACAGCGTATAGGTATCAACTAGAATAAAACAAAATGTTATACGGCCAACATTTAACTTTGCAAATCCAAGGGCAAGAACATATGACATTTTGGTAACGTTTGTGACATTTGCCTTGGAATGGGCTATTCCCCCAAAAAATTGCCCTCCCCCATAGAGGAGGTAAACTGTCCTCATTCAAAAGTCTGGAATTCCATCAAGAATTTTATTAATTTTTCGTGGAATTCCAGAGCCATGAGCCAGTTTCTTTGAAATATGTTGGAGTTTTGGTGACTCTGAAGATAATTTTCTGGAAAACAGGGAATTTTGTTTAAAAAACTCCGAAATTTCAAGGCCCGCTGTTGTCAAAAAAACCTGGAATTCCAACATCCTCTATGGGGGTGGACACAAATTATCTGGAATAGCCCAATGACCCCGAACACATTTCTTTCGTCATTTGATATTGCAGATACATGGTGTTTAAATTTCACGCAGTTTCACGTACATCTAGCAACTAGTTACTACGAATTTCGTGAGAATTGGAATGGTTATTGTATCAAATCTCAATCATGAAACTTAGAATATAGGAATTTGTTTACGAGTTCCCACTGTATCAAGAAGAAATTATTAGTTACAGTGCAAAATAGTTAATGACAAGGTGAGGTGTAATTAATTAAATGTCACGGATTGATACGAAATTTATACTAAGATCGCATGAATCGAATTGGCGAATACGTTGAAAAGATACCCCATTATACACCATTTATTAGTCTTTAACTCCTTAAAACAACAAAAACAGTCAAAAAATTTGAGCTCGGATCAAATCATCCAAAATGTCTTATTTTATCAGCTGAGATGGCAATTTTTGTTTTGCATATATCGATCTCCAATATAATAAATACATGATATTTGGGGAAGGTCAATGAGATAAACCTTGCTTACCTTGTTCTATATTTGATATCATCCACATGATCCGATTGAAACACTTCAACTTTAAACAAAATTATGTCCAAATATTTGTTCTACGTTATAAGATATCATAATTTGCCAAATGCTCGGACATACACTGGAATATACATTGAATTTACAAGTTCAAGACAATTCTCTCTTTATTCATTCCATTGCCAAGTTAGTATGCATTTGTTATCACTAATACCTAAAGCGGAAGCCAGTAAATAGAGATGTTCAAGTGATTGCAAAAGCTGCTATTGTGCACTTCGCAGGATTAAGTTTTGACAAGTGTAAAGCGCCAATGCACATTCGTGTTGCACTAAGAGGATGACATTAACTTAATTTCATTATCATTGTTACTGTAGCTAGATAACGCGTAAGTTTAGGTATGTGACATCATCGAAGAGATATCTTATCTATGTAATCATTTTATTTAGTATTAACTTGCTAAACTTAAAGAAAATGCACTTATCAAGCCTTGAACTTGATATATGCATTATATGCAATTTCGCTACTAATGGTACTTGATTCAACGTCGGAGAGACATCTTACCTATATAATCAATTTATGTGTAGTATTAGCTTGCTAAATCGACTTCTCAAGCCTTGAACTTGATATATATAAAAGTTTTCTTTTACGCATTTAGCCTATATATGGATGGGAATGTATTAAAATCAATGTTTCTTATTCTTCCTCAAATGCTTATTTTAGAAATGAGAAGGACCTACATGACTTTCGATAACAAAATACTGCTATTGCCTAAACATATTTACTACGAACAAGGTAAAAACAGGAACAATTTAAATGCTTATAATATAAAGCCATAATTTGTTTCAGAATCAAATTTGTGATAATACTGATCGTCCATTCGGTACTCTCAACTTACACTAGATATGACGGTGTAGCTGATGGCGTGGGAGTGGTTGGGGGTACACAGAGATCAAGCAAATTTAACGTCACAACGTACATTTTACCTGTTTCATATCTATTATGTATTACGTCAGCTCTGATAAGTGATTTGTAAATTGACTGTATAAGTTTCCAATCAGAAATCGAAAGCCAAGCGTCAGACAAAAGCAGTTGAAAAACTAATAAAAATCTCGAAAAACTTCTTAGCCAGAATCCTCAAACGGTGCAGAGTGATAGTACTTAAAACTGCAGACGTTATCGACCCTGATTCTATATTGAGCCAGTTCTGCAGTACAAAAACCCAATTGTTATTTGATTCACCTCGTCTTCATAGGGATGGATTGTTACAACCCGCTGGAGTTTTTGCAGCTGAATAAAACGGCAAACGTAACTGATCAAAAGAAAATGTGAATCCTAACTTTTTTTTAATCATGAACAGATAAATAGTTTTCACTGCCTTTGGCGGGATTCGAACCCTGGATTATGGCAGGGGTTAGTCATGCATTTCGAAGCAACGGATCTACCGCTGAGCTATCAAGGCCGCATTGAGATCGTGAACTAAAATCTAAAACATAAGAATGCCGTATTTTTCTTTTGTTTACATAACAATTGCAATTTTTGCTTCATTGGAATGCTCAATTTGTAAGTAAATTATGCGAATGCGTATATCAGACAAAATGTATATATTATTCAAACATCTGTATTTCATAACAAAAGAAGAAAACATACAGCCCAAGATCAACTGGGATCCATACCGATCCCAGGCAAAGATATGACAAAATACAATACATAAATTAATAAAATTAATGAAAACACACTGCGTGAAGAAACCATCATGGCGGGAAGAAAAAGAAAAAAAATACATTAAATCGTTACTTGAACGTGTAGATACTTAAAACAGGCAATTCACAGCGTAGCCAGACATTTTCATTAAGGGGGCAAGGCGGGGCAAAACATATTTTGAAAGGGTGCAACTCCCCAAATGAGTACAGACAAAATGGTACACCCCAATTTTTTTACCATAGCTTCGTTTTCGGTCTTTTTTTTTAAAGGAGTAAATTTCCTTATTTTTAGAAGCAAATTTTGCAGTTTCAGCACTAAATTCCTATGATTTTTGACGTGCACCCAAAGCGCGCAAATTTTTCAAAACCTTTTTGTTACAATTATGAAACAAGATATTAATTTAGTATGAACTGATGACACTGGAGTGAAAAAATAAACCATTTGGGAGCATGCTAAAAAGGAGTGTACTACTTCGAAGTAGTCTTTAGGCGTCATTTTGACCTTGATAATGGACGTAAAATCACTAGTAAAGTTTCATGTATAAACTAGAGACTCTATTTAATAGGTACGCCAACAATTATGATATTCTGATAGGTGTAAGTAGGTAAAAACTTATGACATTCAGCCGAGCGAGACGTTTTTAGGGACTAGCCTTAAAATAGATGTGTGTTTGTGATGAGGAACAATAATATCAAATTGTCCAAACAAGAATTCCGTGAAGCAACTAAATAAACAACAACAGACTTGATCACATTGATCACATATCCTTGTTTTGAGTTTTGTAACAATTTCATTTCTATATATAATAATATATACTTATTATGTCAAAACTTTTGGGGAAACAACTTGTCACGTTAAAAACCAACATTTTGCAAACAATAAGGAATTATTTACCAAATTTCATTCTAATATTTTGTTCAAAGTTTAGAATAATGCATTTGTAATATATTGTTTACGCAGCATAGACCATGCTCATCGTTACTTTTGTGACATATCACTTTTCAAACTATTGTTTTTTTTTTTCATTTGAATGAAAATAAAATTGTTGCCATAATATCTTGTATTTGGTTCAAAATGTGATACAAATAACCCAATGTCGTTTACTTTCTGTCAAAGTTTTGACATTTATTGTACGATTACTGACCTGTTTTCATGAAAAAATGTTCGTCTTTAATGATTGTAAAATCCAAACAATTATCTATACTAATATTTATAGAACGTGGTTAAAATTTCGTCAACCTCTCTTCTGTATTTGCATCTTATCTAAAAAAAATTCGATCAGTAGCAAAATTTATTTTCATAAAATAAGTACGTGGTCACAAATTTGACATTTGTCGATTTTTTTTCAAAATATATTATGATGAAAAAAATGTTTATTTCTAATCCTTTACACACGTTCATAATTAATTAATTTGATTACCATGGATTTGTACCTCGTAATAAACGAATTTATAAAGGTAAAACTTTGAGATACTGCTTGATTATGACTGTTATTCTTAGAATTTATGTTATATTTGTTTCCTTCTCGTAACTGAGTTTTTATAACCATGTACAAGTAGATGTATTTATTGATTTCATTGAAATTGTCATAATAGGCTGAAATATGTAATTGGTTATGTAAATGTTACGCAAAATTCATTAAAAATATTTTTATAATCATAATTCGGTGCAAAATGAAAAAAAGAAAAAGTTCTATTCATGGACTTTAAAAAACTACAAAAAATGTGTTGCCTCTGACAGGGTGTATCAAAATGATTAGTACTCAGAATAAATAAATGTATAAAAAAACTTCCCGTTCCATTTGAAACTTAAAATTATCTGAATTGGTAGTACATGCCTTTGTCTTTAATTTACAAAAAGAATGAGAGCATTTTGTCATTTCGTTTCCAAGAACGGGAGGATTCTGTAAAGGCACCAGTTTAACTCGCCACGGATTTGATATGTTACCTTTCCATTTCAATGAAGACAGAAATCTATAACTCTGCGTGAGATTATTTTTTTTCTACCTTGAAATATAATTTTACTTTCAAAATTGCCAAAATCTAATGTTGAAAGCTCTGTTTGACTTCTCATTCCATGATTAAAGAAGTTAATGATTATACGAAATACTTGCTATTGATTAAATAGAAAATGTTACCTATCTTTTAAATGGAGATACTAACCTGTCTTTACTTAAATAAAGAAGTCTCTTTATATTTTTTTCACAAAATAAGTTTATGGCAGTAAATAGTTTGTAGAAATGCTTAATCTATTAAACTATTTATAGATATCTATTTGCAATAATTATGTGTGATGCCTATTGCATGCTTCTGATTGCCATTTAACGATAACTTTCTGATGTTGCAAATAGGCAAATCATGCACTTATACGGAACTCGATTCAATTTGAAAATTGCCTAGCAAAAAACACCAGACAACATTCATTCTTCTCGTTTCCTGGTAATTTGTGGCTTTTGAAGCAGTATGAGAAACAATTCCACTTCAAATGTCTTGGGCTGTTCCACTTGACTAACTACATGAAAACACTTACAATTTGGATATCTTGCTTTAGGCAAAAGCTATTTATTACCCGTGGCGAGTTTGCAAAAAGACATAATTTTCTTCTAAGTGACGTAAACTCTGATATCGTGCATAAATTTTCAAAATTCTTTTTTTTAATGGAAGGTATTAAATTGGTCTTTTATATTCGTGAAAAACAACATTATACTAGCATTATTTTATAGACTTTGTGTAAAAAATCGCAAAGTTGAGTACTAATCATTTTGATACATATTCAAATATTTTATTGTAAATATTACTTTCAGTATCAAATATTGATTCAATGTGATCAAATAATCCCTTGTTCATTTTGAATGTCAATTTTTAATATTAAAAATGCAGCAAAAATATCTGTGCTTATTCATAAATAATAAAAGCTTCGTACTATAACCAGACGTAAAAGTCCTCTGGGAATTCATACCCGCTAACATTTGCAGTTTACCATATCAGTATATTATTTATTTAATATCATATGTAAATGTCTATCTCCATACTGCTTATTTACTTTTAATTTTCTAATGTTTTTTCTTGTTAAAGATCGAGACAAAGGCAATGTCTAGCCGCATAGATTTTGACTTTTAATCGTCGGCCGTTGATAGTCGAGAACCTGTTGTGAGCCAAATGAAAAGAACTTACAAATTTCCTTAACAATTTCATAAGTACTTTAACGTTTTTGATATGACCTCAAACTACATTCTGTTGTACCTCATTTAGTATTCCTCTAACAGGAAGGATATTAGGAATAACAAGAAACTACATCTCTTGAAAGGAAACATTGTTCACTGTAGTACTTTAAGCGAGGTCAGAGCCTCACGATTTCTGAAAATTTATTTGGATCATAACTTGAAAACTAATGAAGTAAACTGTGTTAAAGGTGCAATTCATATGGCCTCTTTTCTAGCTAAATAAATAGAAGAATACAACATAAATATATACTGAAAATTTCACTCGATTCCGACCATTCGTTTTCAAGTAACAAGCTTTTAAGCATTTTGACAATCCCCATAGACTACTGTGTTGTAATTACTGTCGGGGCCCCGACAATAATTAGAAAATGACACATTTTCTCATTTTTCTCAAAAATGCAAGCACATATGAAAAAATGGTTTGGGGATCGTAACATATACCACTTGAGGATTCTTATAAGCTAAAAAACTCAATTTTGATAGAGGTGACCTTGAGGGTGAAAAGTGGATCATGAATTGCCCCTTTAAGGTATACATTTTAAGACAGGGAATAGCACGCGAAATCTATTTATAACATCGGATTCTTGATTTAACACTTAAGGGGTCAAGGAGGGTCAAAATGGATGAAGTGCCCATACGGGCCCTCCTTGACCCCTTAAAAATCATGATTTTTGGGCATTTTTGGGAACTTTTTCCGCCATTTTTGTGAAAACTAAGACATTAATCGAAAATTTGAGAAAAACCTTTCTAGAACTTTCCATTAAGATGATTTTTATCTATTTTTGAAGATTTGTGCCAAATAATACTTTTTCTAGACTTGTTAAAAAAAAATTGGCAAATTAACTCGTTTTTGGTGAGTTTCTAATAAACGATTTCTTGAAACCTTAATTAGATGCTATAAATGGATTCCTTGTAAGATTTCAAAATTTATGTAGGTTTTTTTTTTAGTTTTCAAGTTATGATAAAAACAATTTTTAGGGATTGTGAGGCTCCGACCCCCCTTTTAAGTGCATTACAATTAACATATTTTAATACGTTTCTTGAGAGGTGATTAAAAGGAGGAAAAGATGTTTAAGTGTTCGTTTTTTACTTCTAGCACAAATACATATAGCTATATTAGTATAATATAGGTACTACAAACTAACCAGGACCAAAAAGACGATAACGGAAATGTTCAAATTTTAACGTATACAATAAAAGCAAGCTAAAAACCTGAGGGATGATGAAACTGAACACAAGCAATCGACCTATTTCGTGTCAGGTGACTTATTTCATCAATTGAATCAAATGTTCTTTTCGATAGCATTGATAGATTATAGATAGTATGCACTATCGAGTTACCATAAGATGAGCCAGATACAACTGTATTAATTAAACCATGTTTTGCAAAGCATGCAGAGATGGTTCAATAAAAGGCTAAAAAGTTATCTGTATTTGCCTTTACGCCTTGATAATAGTTTTACTGTATGTATATTGCTACCATGATAACATCTCAAATTGATCAATTGTTGCGATTGTCTTTTTGTATTTCAGAATGTTTTTGTCAGTACACTATATCTCAAACGATGCTTTTAATTTATATGAATCAAATATTAAATCATGATTTTATTATATTTTTATTGCAACCAATTTTAGGTTTTTATGTGCATAAATCAATAAGCGTATTTAAGATTTATTTATTCTTGTAATTCCATTGACTCATATAATGTATTGCCTTTTTAACTTAATAAAGATACTAAGGTCCGTATGCACAAAGTAGGACTAACTTAGTCCCGGACTAAGCGAATTTGAAATTGTGGAATATCGCACATTTTTGGGGAAATCTAGCGATAATTTAAGTTCTTGTTTAAAGATTTAAACTGTAACTTTTACTATATGATTCATTTCCCTGTTTTAAAACATTGCATTTATTTTTAGAACACATAAATGGTTTAGTCTGGGACTAACTTAGTTAGTCCTAGACTAAACCAATGTTTGGTTTTTTTTTGCCAGAAAATGATATTGTTCCAAAACAGACAAATGTTTTTAAACATTTGTCTGTTTTGGAACAATATCATTTTAGTCATTTCAGCATATATCTTAATGCAAGGACAAAAATTATTAGAGATTTCAAAAAATGTGTTATTTTCCAAAAAATAAAATTTCAGTTAGTCTGGAACTAATGTAGTCCTGCGTTGTGCATACGGACCTAAGTGTCAGTGCATTGGACGTTTGTATGGTACTTAACCATGCTCAAAAGTGATTGCACATTACTCGTTAACAATTCATATTAGTGGATATGAATCAAATGACTTGCAAACTGAAATCCTTGGAAGAATGTTCAGTGCTCGTCTTAAATGGTAATGACTTTCTTTTATAAAAAAAGAAAACAAATAATGTGATTGAAATATTACTTATCTGCTGCTTTTTCTTTGTGTTTTTTATAAAAAATGTAGCATTAAAGCTTAATATACGAGGGTCATTCAAAAAGTTCTACCTGTTGTGTCGTAACTTTTGTTTTATTAAAGATAGCTTCTTGGAAATTGGCATAAATATAGCTAAGAACGTCACATAGACATCATATCAATATCATTTCTAAATTTATGTGGATGACCTAAAACCACAATAAATTTCGGTACACCGGATACAGTCGAAAAAGTGCAACATTTTTAAAAGCTGCTCAAAAGCAGTGAATTGAAAAGGCTATTATATAGCCATGTAGTATTGCTATACAGTGAAAATTGTTCAAAACATAAAAATGAACATACAATTATACGGGATGATTAAAAAATGACACCCAAACTAAAAAAAATGGTCATTCATAAGCTCAACAATAATGGGAACAAATGGCCCCTGCAGCAATATTATTAAAATCACCAAAGACAAAGCTTACGACAAAATTGACTTAAAATTGGATTTTGTGAAATCATTATTTTTCTTGTATTTTATTTTGTTTCCAGCTTTAAATTACTATAGTCTGTGGGAAAAACCTTGATTTTGGGCTTGACTGCAAAATGGAGTCTGCACAATTGTTCTTGACTGATTCTTAGTCTTTGAGACCCATAGATTCCAGAACTGAATGATGCAAAATCCGCATCATTGAGCATTTTGAGAAACCCAAGATAAAACAAAATGGCTACCAAAACAAGGGGTGATATTTCAAAATTGGTCAAATTTTATCCAAAACCACACCAACATGCTTCCTCATCACAAGGAAGCAGAAAAAGTTTACTTTTACCTATGTCTGAAATATGGTTCTGGAGTTATAGCCAAAAATGTGAAAGTTCATTTCAGAGGTCACGGAACTGGCTCTATGGGAGTCCGAAATTTCAAATGTCCCCGATTTTGTTCAGAATGGTCTCAAACTATTCGTCCTGCAAAACTGTCTGCACAAAGTAATAGTTTGAAGTGCATCAGACAAGTTTTTGCAATGGTTACAGGTCAAGGAAAACGTTGTGCTACAGGCACCAATGCAATGGTAAATATGGACTTTGTTTTTGCCTGCTACCATGGCAAAAACTGACCTGACACACTTCAAACTATCACTTTGTGTAGACACTTTTGCAAGAGGAACAGTTTGAGACCAGTTTGAACAAAATCGGATACTTTTGAAATTTTGGACTCCCATAGGGTGACCTCTAATATGACCTTTCACATTTTTGGCTATAACTCCAGAACCATATTTCAGACATAGGTAAAAGTATACTTATTATGCTTCCTTGTGATGAGAGGAACATGTTGGTGTGGTTTTGAATAAAGTTTGACCAATTTTGAAATATCACCCCTTGTTTTGGCATTTTGTTTTATCTTGGATTTCTCAAAATGCTCAATGGTGCGGATTTTGCATCATTCAGTTCTGGAATCTATGGGTCTCAAAGACTAAGAATCAGTCAAGAACAATTGTGCAGACTCCATTTTGCACTTTTTCTTTTTTCCCACAGACTACTATGGAAAAATCGGACAAAAGGTATTACCACACTGTTGAAATATGACTTTAAATTTACAAAGATAAAAAACATAATAGGCAAATATATATGGAAATTCCAACATGAAACACTAGTATTCAAAAGTATCTCAAATTGACAAAAGCGTCTCAAATTGAAAATCATCTCATAATGTTTCTCATTTTGCTCAAAAAAATGATTACAAAAAAGAAGATACATATAATAAGGTGATTTTCAATTTGAGACATTTTTGCCGATTTGAGATACTTTTGAATACTAGTGAAAGGTTTTTGTCAAGGGAACATCAGTAAAGTATTATTGGAATACTAAAAGCAATGGTGTGCACAGTAAGTTTTCATAATTTAATTTAGACGTTGCTTAATCAGCCCTTTTTATAACTAAGTGGCAATATGAATTTAGTGAACCAGGCTCATTTATTAGTCTTATAATAAACTTATACATCAACGGTTAGAAATCTACTATTTACTTCACTACTATCCGAATAATTAATTAGTCTAGATCACATGAATATTCAGAGAAAGATGTTGTACAAGAGGTACAAGAATGATTACATTAGGTAAAAATATTTAGAAATTACTATTTTTTTTCAGGATATGTAACAGAGAATCATTTATCGTTGCCTAATTTGTCCTTTTAGT